>KZ308148.1:1148786-1204860 GCA_000376725.2 Ladona fulva | reverse complement strand
AAGTTGACTCATTTCTGTATCTAGGTAGCAGGTTCAGTAGGGACGGCAGGAGCAAAACAGAAGTAAGAAGTAGAATCGCTCAAGCAAAAGCTGCTTTTAACAAAAAGAAAAAGATTCTAACTTCCAAAAACGTCAGTCTTGAAATCAGAAAAAGGCTTCTAAAGGCATATGTTTGGAATGTGGCATGTTACGGCTGTGAAACTTGGACCCTGGGGAACGAGGAAGAGAGAAAGCTGAATTCTTTTGAGATGTGGTGTTATAGACGCATGCTCAAAATAAAATGGGTTGACAGAATCACAAATGAAGAGGTTATGGAAAGAGTAGGCGAAAAGAAAAGCTTGTGGAAATCAATTGTTAAAAGAAGGGTAAAACTTATAGGTCACCTAATAAGGCATGAATAATATTTCTAATAACTTGCAATGTTTTAGATATGGTAAAATCACTTACTCCTCCCAGTTTATTCTTTATGGGACTATCATCTCCAATACTTTCATATGAGGGGAAGATCGGCCACGAACATGATTGTCAAGGTGATAGTTGGTCTAAAACTTAATTTACCAAATATCTATGTATAACAAATGTAAAGGAAATATCATCATATCATTAACCATTATATCCATCATCCTGAGTCATGAGGCCATCATTCCGAGGCCGACGCTTCACGTCATCAATAGACGGAAGATGACGTGAAGCGTCTAAACTATGGTTGTGGAATAAAATACATAACGGTACGGGTGAAAGTTTACCTTTTCTTTCTTCAAAGAAAGAATTTCCTATTTTCATCTGATCAAACTTTTTGAAATTATGAAATAATATAATATCGATTTCCAGGGTTATTACATTATACAAACTCTATCTCCTTCATCGGTAACATATGTTTTACTTTTGAATTATTAATTTAAACTATAGGATTTGAATAATGGAAAAAGGATAAATCTGTGCGTTCTTCTGTGAATACGATGCGTTTGATTAAAGGGAAGACTTTTTAAAAGTTATTTCTTTTTCTGAAAATACTTTTGTGCATGTATCTGCATCTGTTTCGGAGAAAGAAGATTGAATTGAGAAATATATCGACAAAGGTAACGATGACTGAGTAAAGAAGAAGAGAGAGAGAAGAGTGGAGAAGCGAGGTAGGAATAGAAAAGAGTTGCACTGAGAGGCGGAAGGCGACTGCGTAGATTTTCGGAGAATGAATCCAATTACAGTATCTCACCATTCCTTTTTTGTTCTCCCAGTCTCGCCTCCCTTTGATTTGGGCTCTTTCCGCTCTTTTATCCGTTCCCGAGGAAAAAAGTGCAACATCTCCGAGGTGAATTTCTTTCATCCGTCGATATCCTCCAAAGAATTACATTTTCTCCTTTTATTCACCCGGTAACCTATGTGTGACGCAATTCTATACGCTCTTAAGGAAATATAGTTGTCTCTTTAATTAACTGTCATTTCCATCCGAAAGTTTTGCGGTTGGGGGAAATAATTATCTGTTTTTTTTTGTACGGAATACATCGATGGAATCGGATAAAACTGAAAACGAAGGACGAGGAAGTCCACGGGGTTCTCTTGTTACGGAAAATTCGCTCCATTCCGGCGGATGGTACAAATTGCGTGCTAGATTCCTTTATTTTTGGTCGCACAAAAACCTGTTCTCAGAAGTGTTACCGGAAGAAATCTTGAGAGGCAAACTGCAAAATTTGAGATTTGATCTGACTTTACTCAAATATCATCCCGGGATGGGCTCTACTCTGAAATTCGGAGCGAAAGAAAGATGGTATTCAAATGTAAAGGAGCGTTAACGCGTTTGTTTTCTTACGATTAAAACACGCTCATAATTTCCAGGTAAAATAATACTTTCCCATGCTTTGATTGCCGAATTATTAGTAACCTTTGAATAGCTTGTTAATTCCATTTCATAATTCAATGGAGAGATTCCAAATCTGTTTATTCCAAGAATTAACAAAGGGTAAAAAAATACATACCACATTTATATTTTAGAGACAAAGTAATCATTCTTGAATTTAGTGTAGTGAAAATCCAAACAATTGGTGCGTACTACCGAATTACCGATTCTATGACAAATTGAAACACTGTGAAAGTGAAAGATTTGTGAATTGATTGTGATGTGTTTTCAAGTAGCTGGTAAATATATCAAACCAATGTGACTCAGTAGAAGTAAAAAATAAACATACGCTTTTAGATCAAGCAAACGATTACAGTAAGCTTTTTGTTTTAAATAACAATAAAATACCTTCAATTGAAACTGATTACATTGCAAATAATACTGTTTAGGACACAAGATGTCTTCTTTCTCTTTATTCCACAAAAATTAAAATTGAACTATCGGTTTTAACGTAACAACGTCATCATGAACGTCAACGTCTCAAAATACTGCTTATTAAAAAAAAAACTTATCTATAAGGTAGACATTATAACGTAGAAATTCCTTCTATCAATACCATTATAATCAAATACATGAATTTAAAGATTTCTGAAATAATTGAAGTCTGGTTGGGCCTATCAGTAAATATTGTGAATGCTTGCTATAATACCATTTAAACAATATTTTGTTTATTTTCATATAAATTAAGCATTATATAAGAATTTCGTACGATTGTAAAATTTTGCAATGCTTCGACTTTCATTCACTGTGTCTTGGAGTCAGTTACATATGTTACCCTTCAATTGAACAAATTTGTAACGGTCGAGGAGTTAGAGAAAAATTACCTGAAAATAAAACCGATACCGAGTAACTTTTATCTGTTAATGATCCTAGTGTTGGTTATATAAAGCTAATAGTAAAACGGAGCGAATTTAAACATCCAAAAAAGTAAATTACTGCCATGTTTTGCATTCTAAAAGGAACACGAAACACGATTCCTCAGCAAGATTAAAGAAAACCGCGGGTTATTTGGGTTTCCCAAAGCAAATACCCTCTCTCGAAGCTTATCTAACCGTTCCTTTCCCCTAAAACGAAATTGTAAATCAGATTTTATTGCTGCAACCTCGTGTTTCGGCAAACTTGAAGCAGTCATTGGCTCGAATCGCATCCGTCTATTTATTTATTTCGCTTCGTTAAATTTATAGAGACCTCCTTTTATACGCCATAGGAAACGCTGGGAAAAACCTTATACAAGAAAATCACCTGCGACACCTTAATATATATGAGATAAAATTTTCCCGCCAAAGGCGCTAAATGAAGGCGGAGAGATACTTTTTCCTTTTCCTCAATCCTGTCCGTTCCTGAATTTTCCTCGCCACGTCGGTGTTTATCGCCATCAAAAGGATGGAATAGTATTTTTTCACGAACGAGCCCCATCTCCCTCTCTTGCCGTTCGAACTTCCCAAAGTTTGCCGGGATTGTGATTTTATTTTTTGGGGAGATCTCATTTGGGAAAAATTCGATGGTTTTTGAAAGGGATTAAGAGTTAGTGTGTGGAAGGAGGCTGCTCCTTTGATGAAGGCTGGGCATTTCTAGCTCGAAGGCAAACCGTACCATATGTGCTGCCCCAAAGTTATTTAAAGGGACCCTTAGATGTGGGTCTCGGCGTTGACCATCAAAAGATTTCAGAGTTCGAGAGATATCAGTGGTTTTGAGAGGGTCAGCAGAAGTGAGAGGGAGCTGAAGAGAGAGGGAAGATTCCGTGGGACAGAGAAGTATACTCTCTTATTAAGAGTAAAAGAGTAACATTTTTAAATGGCTGGATACGGAGACTGAGAGAAACGGTATTTAGTACCTGATTTGTGGCGTCTTTGTCGCTCGAACCCCATCTTGCGACCGCTTCGAACATTTATTTGCGATACCCATGACGAACGGCTTCCAGTGAGCTTTCGCTCAAGCTTGAATAAGGCGATTTTCGCTTGTTTAACAGAATTCGCTCGTGGTTTACAGGTTGAAGGATAAAAACTTTACAAAGCCGCTTCTTTAAGCAGAAGAGAAATGAAACCCTTACCACTCGCGATTTGAAGAAGTTAATTTCTGAATATTAGCGGACATCGGAAAATAATTTCTTAACCTAATCAGCAATTCTGACGCAAACGAACGTGATGTACTTAAATGAAATCGGGCGATGGAATGTGAGCATACTGTTGGGCAGCTGAATTAATTTCTTTGATAATCCTAAAGGCGTTAACTGATTTTTATGACAAGAAAGGCTTCTGATGATTAAGCACCTGTAAATTGTCAGCTAAATCTCAATCTTTACATCTACGTCTTCAATGAAGGTAATTCTACCGAACTCCGACCTAAAAAATTATGCCTTTAATTGATACTAACACATCTCAATTGAATTATTACAATCCTACATTTATAATAATTATTTCAAATTTCGACCATTTCGACTCCTTCAAAAATTTCGCATCATCTCATATGCTGTGGAATTATTTCTCCGAGCTATTAATTTTCTTTAAAATGATTTATAGAGTCGTTTTTTGCGCTATGCGTATATATCATAGTTCTATGTGTTTCATATTTTCATAATTCGTCAAATTCTTAAAACAGAGATGGAAACTTTTTTAAATCAAACTTTCCGTTGCACTTCAGAATGAACCACTAACAAAAAATCGACTCCGATGAATTGATCGAAGAAAAGGCTGCTGATTTTGTTGTGTTATAACATGAGAATGATAATCCAAGATTTTGGATTTTGAAGGTATTTGTATGGCAGAGGAAGAATATATAATTTTATTCAAGGAAACATTCACGGAACGTTATTTGCCGCTTCCATGAAAAAAAACTGCCTATTTGGTGTACCAGTGGAGAATTCTGATAAAGGAGCCTTAGAAAATTCTACATAACTCATTATAACTTAAAATTACCTTTCCTTCGTTCGGGATTTAAGATGGAAATCGTTCCTATAAAACTTCGGGAGTCTGAGAAAAAAATAAGGAGATTATTCTCTCATACATGAAAGAATTTAAACGGGAGTATGAACCAGAATATTGGCTTAATTTCTTTCCCGAATATTTGAAATTCAGAAAAAAAGGGAACATTATTAATTGTCGAACTGCATGGGTCTTTGTTTCACAAAGGAAACTCAGTACATAAGTAACTCAAAATAATCCCGAAGTTACTTCCTCGATATGGACTCACCATTCCCCAAAGTCCTCACCTAACGACGCGACGCCTGCTGATACAAAAGCAACGCCATTCCGGCGAGCGTCGCTTCCGTCCTCTCTTACTTGACGGTGCTGCCCCCTCACGCAAGCACAAACTCCATTAAAACAAGACTCTATCGCGCAATTAACGTCGCTCCGGTTGGAAAATATCGTTAAAATTCAACATCACGAAGACCTCTCACGCTCACCGCCTCCCTATTATAATTGGAGAGAAAAATCACCCCTTCGAGCAAAATGTGGTAAATAATTTAATTGGAGGGATATCAATAAACGCGGTTGCCGTATTTGATGAGTGCTTTCAAAGCTCTCCGTGGGGCGCCTTCATCGCGATCACGTGTAAAGGTTTTTATTTCTATGAGAATTGGTACGTGCACAGGTGGATAGGTATTGCTGTGCACGAGTCTCAGAGGACAAAGAAGGAGACGATACATTCGCGGAATAATGCGATCTACGGGCTCCTTTCCCCATCGTCCTCTCCGCCATAATCCTCCATTCTATCCCCCATCCCTTGGATTTCCCTTTGAGAAGCATTGTGTATCGAGTGACAAAGGGCACGAAATTGTACTTCTGAGGCAAAGTGTTTTCTCTGGAGCCCCAGTCGGTCGCTTATGCTGACCTCATTAGAGGGATGCCGGTGGCCGATGAGTCCATTGAGGGGCGTAACAGTGGGAAAGGGTTTGACTTTGGGGGTTTGTCGTAAAGAGAGGAGGGCGGATGATGTCTGCGCTCGCAAAAGGAATCGAATGTTTAGGTAAGTGGCGCCACTGGAGTCCGGAGGAGGGACGGTCAGACAAGGCAACAAGCGAGGAAACCAATGTTCCATAAATGCTTAAGACCGATTCCGCACCGATGATTATTAGCCTGGGTCTGGGAATTCTGCGTATTCAAGCGCAAACTGAGTTTGAACCTAGGATGTCGCTGATTAAGGATTCCTTACTCCGTCTTTTGGAATAAAGGCCGTAATTTTGGGATGACAAAGTTGTTTTGCTAATGTGTAAGCACTTTGCTGGGTATCTATTCCCCATGACGTTTAAGCTGTGCATCGTAAGTTTCGAGAGAAACAGGGCCCAAATTAGAAATTAGTCATTTTCATTTACTGCTGCTAAAGGAAAGGTATACAATTCATGCAGAATATGATATTTTCACGCAACCATCGTAAATGAAAATCTGATAGATTCAAGTATAATGTAATGAATACTCTGATGTTTGAAGATTCAAGAAGTAGGATTTATACGAATATAGTTTTCGCCTTAAGTAGATAGGTTTCTGCATCCACATTACTTCAATTTAAACATTTCTTACGTAAGCAGTAGTTATATCATACTGGTTCCGCCAATGTACTTCTGTTCATTTTATCTACGTTTCTCAAATATTCCCAGACATTACTTTAATTGCGTCTAGTATGTCACGGAAATAACCATTTGGCTTCCTTTTCCCCAGATGTAACTTTAACCAAGTAGTTTAGCTGGTCAAATTATCCTTTTGATTCCTCAATAATCCCAGACAATGAGTCTATCCGCCTCCTTTGTCTTATTTGATGTTAATTTATTTCTTTCAGAAATAGCACAACCAAAATGAGGTTGCAGAGATAAGAATTTGATATTTATCATGTAAATCTAGCCTAGCGCAGTCTGAATCTGACATTTTTAAAAGCGTTTGTCTGAAGTATGAACTGTTTATTATCTTTTCTTATCCTTAAATTTATGTTAAGTCTTATTCTTTTTATAATCCTATTTTAATCCTTAATAAAAATAAAACTATAGAGCTTGTGTCAACGTTTGTTGAGCAAAAGGCAACGATGGATGTTTAATGTCACCATCTAAAAATAGAATATTTGTAGTGTTCTGACATTCTACATACGAAAAAAAATAATCAGTGCTGGAGATTGTTCTACAGCGAAATTTGAATTCCTATAAAATAAAAATATTTTCGAAAAGAGTGTAGTTTCAGTAAACAGTTTTCTACTATAATATTGCTGATTTTTTGGCCCGGAGGTCTAATGTTTATTGTGTTTTTTTGCCTACTCCTGGTTCCAGATTTGAGTTGTGGATAGGGAAAAATCGATGTCTCCGAGTGTTAGTTTGAAGCAGGAAGTATATATTTGCACTCATACAATTGTGTATCAAAACCAAATTATTTTCTGATTAAACACAACTCTTCGTTATAAGCCATCTCCTTTAAAATCGAAATTTAGCAGAAGATTATTACTTTGATTTTCAACTTAAATATATACTCACCAACCAGTGAAATATGAGTAATATCATTCATAATTCATTACATGGTTGCGGCAAATCATAGATTCAAATTGACGCACCCGGCCTTGTTGATGGCAACGACCGTAGAGTTAACTTATTTATAGAGACATAAAGGCTGATATAATATTTAGTTATCTAATACCAACTTCAGAGCCAGAGTCAGAATGATTTTACAATTTTTATACATATTAATAATCATAAAATCGTCCATCATCATGCCTACGGTATTCGGTTCTCGTCTGAAAAGTTTTCGAAGTTTAATCCGCAACTTTTGTTGTTGAAATAAAACTTTGGAACCGTCGCAATCATGTCTGCTTCCAGAATAAGTGAGGAAAAATAAATCTCCCGTGGAGCCTGACGACGTATTTATTGTAAATGAAGGAGACGTGCCCATCAAATAATTCAACCAATCCTTGGCTGCGCTAAAAAAGAATCCATTTTGCGATTCCTGAAAACTGTTCCAAACCAGGCGGAAGCTGATTCAATCGGCGATAAGTGCGAACGGATAATTTTTGTCGGCCCGTCTGAAGTCTGGTACATTTAATGGCCTGTGATTATTTTTGTTCCGGAGAGTGTTGTGTGAGCGAGGCGGAGGAGAAAATGAGATGGAAAGAGAAAGGAAAGTTTTCAAGCGGCCTTTTTATAAAATGAGACCATCACTCCCCGAGGATCATCAACACTTTGTTAAGTTTTAAATTCAGAAGCTGATCGAAACTAAAAATGGAAGCATTTTAATCTGTGTTGATATCGGTAATATAAAGCTTCTCTGTAGATATTCAACAAACAATTATTCTCCTTAAATTTAATACATTACTTTCACATTTAATTGAAGATGCGAGTAACCTTTCATTGGTTGCCTCAAGAGTTTTAATTTGATCGTCTTCTGAGCACATTTTAAATACGTCCTCCTTTTTCAGTAAATTTAAGCTCAAATTTTAGGTTAGTAATTGCATCATTTGCAGTAATTGAGCTTGAATGCTTAGAAATTTAAATATGAAAACTACGTGTTGGATACCATTAGTGAAGTGACAAATAGCGATTTGAAGGGAGAGATACTCCGATTCTGCAACTACCTGCTTGTAATTGATTTAAGTATGTTCCGTTCTCAGACTGACGTTTTTTCCATAAACAGAAAATTGCAAAAAGTAATTGAATGTATTCCAAATATATTGTAAAGCTATACTTACAAAAGAAGTTCGAGATAAATTTCTTTTGGCTTATATTTAAATAAATTTGTTCTGTTCTTTCTATTTACAACAGACTGATATTATATCAGCCTATCTTAGTAATAATCTATTCTTGAACTTAGTGTACACACAATTTCCTCAGTAAATGAAACTTGATCGGGCTCCCGGCTAGCCAAATAAGTAAAGCGCTCGCCTTTGGTGGGTTCGATACTCGGAGAAACCCAAATGCGGTATTACCTCAGCTGTCGAATTAATTTTAATAATATTTCTACTATAGTGTTTCCTCAACAGAAAGACATAGTATTACATTGGTTTTTATTCTAATGATGCATTTGGGCTTATTTTTTTACCGCTGGCGCAGTGAATATTAAGGATATTCAACACGCGAAAATCATCATTTGGTATCCTATACTCTATTATGGCGATTTGTACTTTTTAACACTTGCTCATAGTTTATTTAAAGCACTAGTGTCGATTATATTATTTATATTTATTTATAAGTTCATTACTAAATAATGTAATACATCAGTTTTGTGTTTTAATGAACGACCAAACTCCGGACGCCTGGATGCAGATCTTAACTTGGGTTTACATTTGGGGTAGTACTTACATTAAGCACCTCCTGGAAAAATCGTGTTACGGTTTCTTTGTGAGAAAATGCGTAACTAGAAACTTCATTATTTTTTTATCTTTCAGAAAATTACCATTAATAACTTTTCCAAAATGTGTAGAAAAATGGTGTTTAAATGTAATTCAGTTAAAGAGACTAAAGGTATCAAACATTTATTTTCTCGTAATAGTCTTTTATTGGCGTAAAATATGACGTAATTAACAACCGATAAGAAGATTTGTTATATTATTACGTCGATTTATACATTATTCTTATCGTTCTGGATTTCTGGGAAGACACGTTAATTATCAATCGATTTTTTTCTCATAAGACGTTCAAGAACACTAGGTTGTGTTTGCCTCAACAATCGACAAAATTATATAAATAAAGAAACGAAAAATTGGTTTCGAGAATTTTTATTAAGTAAGTATTGATGGAGTTTATTCTTTTTGCAATTCTCTTTTCATTTGTTAGTGAGACTGACGAAATATTGAGAAGGTACGGATTATCCAGAGGCACATTGGGCTGAGATGATGGGTGCTGTTTTACTCTTCCTAGGATGGTAATGAATGTAGCTTGATTTCTCCAATCTTCGTGCGAAAGACAATTTCTCCTTTTTCTATCTTCAAAAAGTTTGCGCCAGTCGATAAGCTGTCGCTGTATTTCATTCAATCGCGAACCTGAATTAATGCGCATGCCAACTGTCCTTTCATGTTCAATAGGTGGAACGAAGGCCCTTATTAGCGTTGCTTCCAATACTAATTCCTGTGAATGGAATCAGACGCGATTAGCGACGAAAGGATTTTCATAATCCGAACGGCAAATGCGGAGGGAATCATAGCCAAGAATCAATAGCCCGTCAAGCTAATGCCATTCGCTCAGGTTTTAGCGCCCAAGGGAGTTTGAATGCTAAAATGAGCAAAAATTAATGTACGAAGAATGCGCTTAGTCGTGGGTGTTGCAGGACTTATAAGCAATCTCGCATACGCCCTGCAGCGGAATTTGTTTTGTAAGATGCTGACTCAGTGTGTGGGAGTGTCGCGTTCTAAGGATTTTGTCTGATAATGAATGGACTCAATATCTGATAACAGATGATACAAATCGGAAATTTTCTCTGTCATGTGACCGGGAGAGAAAATCTATTTTGGGTGTTTTTATTCATAGCTTAATACTGGCCCCCATCGAATGAAACCCACGACGGAGCGACGGACGGCTTCTGTCAAACGCGTCACCCACCAGCTATCCGACATAATGAATACAACGGTACCCTAAATTTATCTGATATAATTATTACAATTGGGATAGGGTTAGGTTGTATCTCTTACTTACTTTAATAAAGTAGTAAACAAAGAGAGGTGGAGTATACAACAATGCAGCATTACAGTTCCCTAGTTCTCCTCAAGAGGGGTGCGGGAGGTAGATTATACAGGGGTGTAACCAGGATTTGTCTATGGGAGGTTTATAGCCATAAAGTAAACACTGCATTACCTACAATTCAGACCCAGGAAAACTTCCACCCAAAATCTAATAAAAATATATACTGATTTATTTAAAATATACACCCTGCGAATCTCCAGCTGTGCTTGTATGGAATAATTACGTGCCATGGTTCACCTTCTCGTGGCTTCGTTTATCCTTCGCTCTGTTCTCATGGGGTGGGGGTTGAATTCCCTAAACCACCCCATTAGCTACGCTTCTGATTTCACACAATAGAAAATTAATAAATACTAATTTAAGATCTAATTACCTAACGTCGATGGTTTCGTTTCACTTAGGAGGAGAACAGAAATTCCTTCCAAATTCATCCGTTGTTATTACAATGATATCACATCCAGCTTTGCATATTTATTCGTGATTGATTAATCTTTCTCTGCTTTATTTATTCTTTATTATAATCACCATGATATTTTCATTTATTTGTCGAATTTCCGTCAAAAGGCACGTTGGGAATGGAAATTGATTTCTTTTAAAGCTTTCTTCAACGCTCTCCTGACCTTTCGAAACGGATCATCCCGCTGTTAATTAACGCCCGCGAAAAGGAAAATTGTGCAGTGTACTTCATCAAATTAGCTTCATCCAATATATTACGGTAATCTTTGGCTGGAGCAGAAGAGGGAAGCGACAATTTATGGAAAAAACAGCGAAAGCGCAGACGGGCGGGAGAAAAAATTCGACGCACAATGACCGCAAAAGGTCAAGTTCGGAAGAGACGCGGACGAAAGAAACAGCCGAATCGCAATGCAGGAGGATTAAAGCGCAAGGGGAAAAAGCAAACCTTTATACTCAGGAACATGATAAAATAGTGTGACTACGTAGAGAGGCTTCAATCTTCCCTCTTTTTTCCCTTCTCCATCCTAATCTCCCTAACTGACACCGCTCTCTCCCAGACCAACATGCCCACACCCCTTCCAATCCTATTCCTTCCCCATTTGTATTACACTCTCTCGCCCCATCAATAGCTCAGCCCTTATCCCTCCCTTGTCCACCCGTGCGTCTGGCCACCAGGCATGGGTTTTTTCTTTGCCCCCGTAAGGGTTTTATCTCATTCCGTGCAGCGGAGCAGAAACAGCTGCGCATCGCAGCCGAGTTTCAGAGGAGGCGGACACGAGATGGCGGAGCATTTGAGGTGAAGTGAAAAGAGCGAGAGCTTCCGTAGGAAGCGGGGTTACGAACGAGGTGGAAAGTCCGAGAAGGTGAAAGAGGGAAGGAAAGTAGAAAAATGCAGGGAGAGAAAGAGGGATAGATAATGAGGCTGTCAGAAGAAAAGGTGGATAGGTGAGTTAGGTGAGGCTAGGAGAGGGCAGAAGTAGGATAGTTTTGATAAGGGAGAAATGGAAATAGAGAGAGGGAAATGAAAGTGGAGTGAAATGGTTTAAAAAGGACGCGATGATTTAAAATTGCGACTGAAGGAATAATGGGAGAAGAGAGGATGGAAATAGGCTTTGTTACGAGAGCTGCGCCGCAAGTATTACGCGAGCTTCTCACCGCCAAATTAACGCAATTCACAGGAATGCGTCCTGATTTGTAACTCATAAACCAACTTTTATTTATAGAACCAAACTTGGCTGAAAAAAAATATATTGGAAACCACATTGGCTCAATGAGGTATGTTTTAATTCATCTGTAAAGATTGTAGAAGTTCAACACTTACACAAATACGATTACAAAGAGGGATTTCTTTTCGAATTATTTAAACGGAAATCTATTCAGTCACACATATACAACCAGAGAAAATCAACTTTTTTGTTNGATTTCCTCCAATAAAGACGTATTGTATCGTATTGCATTATATATTTTTAAAAATGAATACTGATTACTATTTTTTCTCGATACCTCCCCTTCTTAATAGACATGACCGATGAACATGAATCACGAACTATGACGTTAAAGGTGCGCAGGGGATATGAATTAACCCGAACACTGTTGGAGGAATTAAATGTATCAAATGTTATAAAATACATAGAGTTAGATAAAATTTATAGTTACATTTCATGCTAAATTTTAGAGAGTGATACAAAGGCTTAGGAAATGACTGTTTTCAGAATTAAAAACCAAATTACATTATTATTATTATTGCATTTTACATTCTTTCAATCTATGTCCCATAAGATGAAATTTATAATACGATACGTATGATGTGCAAATTACGCCCATTTTGGTATCTCATCTACCGTTGTGAAGATATTTATGAAATTAACCATTTATTGTATCTTCCATGAAAATATTATCCTTATAACATTATTTTCATAACTTCACCATCTTTAGAACATACGAACCAATAGGAAACGTATAGAAGGCTTACATATTACTTGTATGTTCAATAAAGTGAGATGGAGGTCTGTATAGAGTTCAGAGAGCAGTGATGGCAAAAAAATTAAGAAGGCATGTGGATTGAAAAGACATGAATTTAAAAATATGGGGAAGGGAAATAGACGTTAAACGAAATGAGCTATGTGGAATGTGAGAGCGGAAGATTGGAGAGTAAAAAGGTGGAGAATAAAAGCGAGTGGGTCTGGAAACTTAAGAGATAAGGCTTTCTAATAGGGTTGAGTAGGAGCGGTTTGGAGATTAATCGAAATGGGCCGAAATAATCTGGTTTGGTACGTTCGCTGTTATGAACCAGATCAGGAATATTGGTGCGGCAGATTGGCGATGAAGAGGAACTAAAAATAACACTTAGAACCAGAGGAGAGACCCGAGATTCCGACATTATTTTCGGAAAAGACTCTCGGGAGATATGCCTTCAAAAATACCAGTAGGCAAAGGAGCGTAAAAGTTTTGGATTATACCCGTAACAAAAGCTTTAATTGAAAATTATATCTGCGAAATATTCTTAAAGACTCTCTTGAAAATGTTCTAAAAGAGAAAATTGTTGCATTCTTGCTTATCAATCCGCTTATGGGGTAAGCTCGTTATTTGTCTCGTTTCATCACCTTACACTGCAATCTGCATATATATTTCCTTTATATCATTATATCTTTATTAATTCCTTTTCATTCTTTAATCTGCGTAGCTTAGCTTCTTGAGCATCTGATTCACTACATTTTACCAGGTTTTTACTTCTTCCTTTCATCCATATAATTGATCATTGAGTGCCATGTACGTGTTATTCATAGTTTCTTCTGTTTGGAGCTTCGCTAAGGTCAACTTTGGCTTTGCAATTGGATTTCAGCCAATCGTAGCTATGAAATGTCGCTCAATTTTTACAGATGGAACTTTTTGACGACTGCAACATTTTAGTTTTTGTTTGGATTTTATTATTTTAAGTTTTACTTTCCTTTGAATGAGCAAAGTTAACTTTATTCACAAATCACTTAAAGAAATTGAATGAATGGATTTTGTTGGAAGATGAATTAGTTTCCCAAATTTATTATAAGTACGTGTATACAAAGATAAAATTCAATTATTCTATGAATTTATACCCTGAGTTTCAAAGCTAATATTTTCATTTATTTGTCGAATTTCCGTCAAAACGCACGTTGGGAATGGAAATTGATTTCTTTTAAAGCTTTCTTCAACGCTCTCCTGACCTTTCGAAACGGATCATCCCGCTGTTAATTAACGCCCGCGAAAAGGAAAATTGTGCAGTGTACTTCATCNTTTTCTCAAAAACTACTTAGTCTACAAAAATTAAATTTACATTTATCTATGAAAGAATGATGTTTTAACTGCTCAATTAATTTTTTCACGTAATCTCTTTCAATTTCTATTGCCTTCCTCCCAGCGATTCACTAGGGCATGCACACCCTGTCGGTACCAGTCCTCGCTCTGGTTGTGGACCCAGGTTTTTACTTTCAATTGGCTTCCGATTCACTCACCCTCCATACCCAGTATCCAACTGTACTCCTATCGACTGCAGATGTTCCGTAAACTTTGCACTAACGTTTGTGAATATTTCCTACCGCAGCACGCTGTCTGTAACGTTTATTACGGTCAGACTCCTCTTTGCAATATTCCTACAGCAATGCAATCAGCAGAAGAAATCGGAAACCTATACAGATTCACGCAGAAAACGTTAAAAAATTTGAGTCTACACTTTCGAATCACTAACATTGTTTTTGGCTGGAAAAAAATGTGGGGCATTACTTTTTCGCCAACCCTCGTGCGCATAATCTAAATTTTAAGCATAAAAGGACGCTATTGAACAACACTATAACCACTAGGATTAAGGAGACATTATATAAGATCGACCAATATATCCCTCACTATAAGCACTGGTTTTGTGCCATAGAGTTATTCAAAATGCAATAATATTCTAGTTTTCTTCGTAATCTGTTTCCTATGGTAGGTTTTTTAACTCTTATCTAAGTTCTTATTATCTGAATAAATACATTGAGAGAAAATTTGAGTCATTCCTCTACTATTATGCTCCTTTCAGTCCTGGCGTCTGTTTTTATATATTGGTTACGTACGAACGGAACCAAATAAATTATACACCCCTTTGACCCACGTGCTAAAGCCTAAGAGCGATGCAGTCTCCCTCATTGAATCCTATCTCTTAATCGCAATCTCGCGCATTCTCGCACATTGCGAGAGAGGAACGGGCAGACATTAAGGTCGACCGATATATCCCTCGATCCGAAAATTACTTCTCACTTATCTCTCCGCTCTTTTGATCCACATTTCATATTAGAAGCCATCCTCTTTCAAGCACCCCTTTTTATGGAGCATCGGAGGAATCTTTCCTTTTTCCTCTCTCACTCTAAATATTGCTGCTGTGCACGAACAAACATCCCGAACCCTCCTCTTTTTCCAGAATGAATCATTTATTTGCCTTTAGGCCTCCCTTGGTCCCCTTATACTAAAAAAACCTTCTCAGCCCGCCTCAATATATTAAATGCATTCACCCCGTATCTTCCCTTCGCCAAGCCATCTCTCTCATGCTTTCCCACCTCCAATCCCACGGTCCCGTCCGTGCTTTTTTGATTAACTGATCCATTTCTCCATTCCATCCATTTTCTCTATCTCCACTAGCGTTGATCGTCACCGAATCTCCTGGGGGAAGCGTCTCTATGGCATTCGTGTATTCTGCTGCTGGAGTAATTGTCAATAGGGTAATTCTACGTCGTGCGGTAGGTGGTCACTCGTTCCATGAGTTGGAATATTTTTTCGGCCTAATTAGCCAAACTGGGCTGAGCGTCGTAAATATAGCTCAGTTTCCCTTTCTTCCCTTATCAACGGAAATGAGAAGATGCATTCTATTGGGGGAGGAAAGCAAATATTCCATGAGGTGCGAGAACAAAGGCTCGAAATTATAAATCAGCCTGTCCTCCTACTGGAAGCATATTTACTGACTTGATAGTCCATACATCAATGAGCATTCTTATCCAGCACTTAGACATGACCGATGAACATGAATCACGAACTATGACGTTAAAGGTGCGCAGGGGATATGAATTAACCCGAACACTGTTGGAGGAGGTACCAATATATTAGTAATGAATTTTATGTGAATGAGGACAGTTTTTGGTTTAGGCATAATGGCTGTCATTTGCTGTGCATTAGGATGCGTCCCTCCACTGCAAAACCCGGCTGCAAGTATCGTAATTAAATATTATTTGCCTACGTTTTATATTTCGTGTCATTAGATATCATTAGTATAGATTACTTTCGTAACAGAAGTAGATATTTTAATCTCAACTCATTTATATATGTTAATACAATGATTTCTTTTTAAATAACTTTTTTCTTTAGAGTATGGTTCCTGAAAATATTTCTCGCCTCTTCACTTTTATTGCGAATATCGTTGGTTTAATTTTGTTCGTTCTATTCAGTAATATCTGAGTGTTTTTGTACAGCTAGGATTAATTTGCTTATCACTGATCTCCTCAATTCAGAACAATAATACAGTTTTTATGTAAAAAACTACTGCTACAAAAGAGCAAGGATTTATATCTCCGTTTGAAGTATTTGAGTGTTTCGATAAATTTTTTTCCGATAGGTGACACTAATTATCATATTTCAATAATTTTATGTCATAAATTTGATTAGTTATTATTATTGTTATTATTATTATTGTTGTTGTTTAAGAAATATCATATCTATGATTACAGTTCAAAATGAAGCATAAAATGTATACATATTAAAATAGGTAAAATTCTACCTAGAATTACAATAACATTTATAAACATGAAGAAAATAGGAAACATTGCATCAGCTACATACTGTAGAAGTATAACTTTTAAATATTCCTAATAAGTTCACAAATAATCAAATTTGGAAAAATATGAGGAAAAATTAGAATTACTTAATATTATTAATAATTATCATAAAACAGGAACGTTGCATGAACTAAATATCATAGAGGTATACTTTTCAGATTGTTTACTCATGTTTTAAAAATAATTAGAAAAAAATTAGAAAAAGGAATTACAAAAAAATCATCATTAATAATTATGCTAAAAGTAGACATTGCAAGAGCACATTTTTCAAGGCAAATTTAACATTGATTATCATGATAGAATTTTGAATATTTACTAATATCCGTGTATTGCGATGCTTCTGAGATTTGTATATGCATCACTGCTGCTTTATATTAAGACCCTGCCAAAAGAATTTACTTTGGAGCTGTTCAGCTCCTTTTCACGTTAACAAGTTTTATTGTTCCTCCTTACTTATACTCGTTCTTTCATGGAATATTAAACAACCCAAATCCGTGTATTTTATTAGCAAATACCTCTATTACAGACGTAAAGGCGTAAGGGTGTAAATTATTTCATTGCATATTAATATATACTGATTAATAAAATGAAAGATAAGTAAACATTCTTATTCTCGGTCTCTGCTAACGGCAGATATTCTGCACATTTTTCACCGACGTGCAACTTTAAAGGATGCACAAGCTCCGTGTTGTAAAAAAATAGCTTCTAAAAACGTCTCTCTCAATAAGAGAAATTTTCTTCAAAACCACGCAACTGCAAAGTAATAAACTTATGTCTGGCGAACAACATACTTCCTAAAGTAAAAGGGTTTTCATGCTTACATAGCATGTCAACTTTTGTGTACTTAATTAAATTGTGAACGCCAAAGGAAACTGAGGCGAGTATCAAAGCAGCGAGACGAGAGGAGAAAGCCCTAAATTAAACATACGATACGACGTCTAAGCTCATGGTTAAAGCGTAAACATTAACGCTATGAATTGCTCATAGCAAACATCACAACCTGGATGTGACCAGAAGGGTCGCAAATTGTTTCGGCTGCGGTTAAAGTGTTCCTCCAAGTGTGTATTCAGAAAGCTAGCGTAGACTGAGCCGTAAATTCTTTTCCCAACTCCGCCATCACTTGACGACTGCTGCGCGTCCTGCAAAATTCTCTCGTCGTGATAAGAGGATGATACTTTTACTAACCCTCCCGTCGTTCCTGAAAAAAATAATTTCTCAGTTGAGATTTTTTTTGCTTGCGTACTAGCAAGGGCACGTCACTCTCCCAGTGCTCTTGAGTGGGTGGGTGAATCTCACTGAAACCATTACCGCGCATTCTTTATTCAGAAAAGATGGCCTTGCGATGAAGTGAGAGTGCACTTAAAGAAAGGAAATTACGATTAAACTCCTTGCACGTGTCCGTTTAAACGTGTACTACGTAAATTAATCAGCGAAAGGAAAGTACTCGAATAATTAACTTTAGCGCTTTACTTCGCTTTTAAAACCGCTAATTAATTAAATCGGATCGTTTGAGGTAGGTTTAAATTAGAAGCGAGAGCTCTCGGTAAACATCCGTTGAAATTTTCATCGCAAGTCAAACAATAGTTCCTTGATGGTAAAGGGCCATTGATCGTGAAGTAACTTTCGACATTTGATTCGCGAAGCCGATTGTGAGCCTTGCGAAACTACTGAAAGGCACAGCGTAATTAATCTGTTCAATTCACGGATCACTCCCGTCGGTAATTGAAAATCTTCATCTGTATGGTAGCCTCATCTTTAAAGGAGAAAAAGAAGTGTCTCCTGATTAATTTGATTTCTACAATCTAGAGTCCGTGGCCAACCTAAAATACGTTATTTGATTTCTTGTATAAGAATCGATAGGAATTTGTAATCCAATATCCTCGTTTAAAAACAAATACCCAAGCAAAATTTTAATGGAATAACATCCAAACCATCATCCCATATTTTACACACCATAAAAACCATTGGTCTTTCCGATTCTCTCTATTCTTTGCTTCTCGTTGCCATGATACCCCTAGATACTTGATAATGTCTCTCCCATCGATCCTTTGTTCATCTTTTTGGTCTCTTCACATCTCTTGTTGTTCAGTAGAGAACTGGTAATGTCCATCGGTTGTCATTTCTTCCAGCAATATGGTCTGCCCACGTCCATTTCAGTGATCATACCTTATCTATTATGTCTATCTCTCCTGTCCTCACCCTCACCCAGGTGTTTCCTTTTTTCTTGTGATTCCAAGCTTAAACCGTTCCATACTTCTTTGCGTTGTCTGGAGCCACTTGTTTATCGCTGCTGCAGGTTTAACGCCCGATTTCCTCCAATAAAGACGTATTGTATCGTATTGCATTATATATTTTTAAAAATGAATACTGATTACTATTTTTTCTCGATACCTCCCCTTCTTAACAATACATCTTGCTTGATTTTGATAGATATGTAAAGATATTCTCTCCTCGAGAGAAAAGAGAGTATTTCACGATATTTTTTCAAACGGGCGTAAAATATATACTTTGGTTAATAACGCAATCAAATGATATCTAGGACCTGTCCACATTACTAGTCATAATTTGAAAGTAAAATTAAATCACTAAATTTGGGGTATGAAAGTGTGAATGAAATGTGAAGAAAATGCGAGTTAAAATGCCAGAGGAGGTTGTGTGTTAGAGTCACCAAGCCCAAGCTTCGACACCTCTATTTTTTAACAATTAATTCCGACATGAAAATAAAATTTCCTAAGTAGATTGTTTCAGTAAGCAATCTGAATACAACAAGAATATTTACAAAGTGCTGCTACTCACGTGATGCTGTTAACAAATCTAATTATGTAATTGTATATTGGCCTAGGTGGCGGAGTAGTTAGCGTGTCAGCATTCTAACCCTAAGGTACGGTATTCGAATCCCAGCAAACCCGATTTTTCTGGTTAGGTATGTACGATTGGTATACTAATAATTATTTAAAGGGATACAATAAGGTTTTCATGTTTCCATTAAAGAACTTATTATTATGGTTGAAAATTTGTGCCGAGGAAAACAGTATAATTCATTACTCTATGTGGATTTAAATCTCTTTATGTAGAACCATATTAGTGCTAGATATACTTTCATTGATGCCTTCAAATCTGTGAGGGGAAGTCATACTTGGTAAATTTATTCCGTTCCTACTCCGACATCGTACAAAATCGATCCCGACTACACAGCCCTGTAAATTATCCCAAATTTTAAATTTGCTTTCATTCGTTCATCTCCGCGCGGAAATTCTTTAAAACAGCCTTCTATTCTGTTTTAAAGTTTCTTATACGCTTTGACAATTTACTTTTCCCCTCCTTTAATCTCCGAGGGCAGCTTTCAACTACCTCCTCCTCCTTTTTTAAAACCATAATTCTTCTCCACCCTCTCTCCCTGCGTCTCTTCCCCGACACGCATTTAACGCGCTGGAATGACGCGGGCCTCCGCCACGATAAGACACGAAAGTCTATCTACGCCTCTACCGACTGCGGCACACGAGCTAATGGCTCTTCTAATCTAACGCCTCTCGTGAAAGGCGTCGGCGATCGTGAAATACCTTGCGAGTTGAAGGATGCTGCAAAACGGAAGGGAATAATGCAGGAATGCATTCCACTTCATTCTTCTACTTCTTCCATTTCTTCCACATTCTTCAACTTCACGACCCATTTGGCCTCTATATGATGAATGGAGAAACTGTTTTTTTCTGGGCTCCAGGATAGCCAAAAGGGCTACGCATTCGAGTTCGGTGTCCGGGCTCACTTCCGGGTAAGTGGCCCCGGGCTCGATTCCCAGTGGGAGCCTACGTGCGAAGTGATTTAAAATTTTGAAGCCCTTTTAACCATAGTATGTACTAATAATAACTGTTTTCTCGCCCGTACATACTCGCGATGATGGTTTCAATTTGTCCGATCTCTCGCACTTAGAGTAACCTCATGATTGCTTACCTCGAAAATTTCTCCTCATCTCCTAGAATTTTGTTCTACATTGCTAGAAATTCCGTCATTGATTTGTGATGATTCTCGCTCTCTCGAAAACTTTACTTTCTTTCTTCTTGGGAACAATAATACATTGACTCCTGCAAGACTTCCTCCCTTACTAACTTAACTATTGATCTGTGAATCTAAACTTTTCCAAAATAGGTACGGTCGATCTTATGTCTAATTTATTTATCTTTATCATTTTTTTAACACATGCATAATCTACTCCACAAAGTATTATAAAATGCAACTTTGGTTGCAGTGCGTGGCATCATCAATCTCTGTATTCCGTTATAACATTGATAACTGCTTTATAAAAACGAAAACCGTTCAATGAGTTGAAACTTCATCTTTGTCAGAAACACACCGATTGATTTTGTTTCAAAATTATTCCCATAATTATTAGCATTGAAATTTATTTAGCAGCTTATGATATTCCAAGAACCTTTCCATCGTTTCTATAGTTTCTCTACAAATTTCTATTCTACTCAACAAGTAATGCTTTTGTATTTCTCATTCACCTTTAGCTAAAGCCGTCAAAAAGTGCTAATATTATACTTCAGTAGCATCAGTTACAAATCCAAGATTTTTTGGATTGATTTTGCCTGAGAAAGAACTTTTTGCCGATTAAGCAAACAAGGGCATTCATTGGTGCCAAAGACGGCCTCTTATTTCTTCTTTAGTTTCTGTATTACATTATTATTACTTTAGTTTCTGTATTACATCTCTGAAAGTTTTCAGATTTTGATTTCTGCAAGTTGGCTATGGGGCACTAAATAATTAAACTTTAAAACGATACGAATCTTTCGACTATAATCTAACTACTAATATTTCAAGTACACATAATAAAAATATTGATAACCTAACCAGCATTCACAACATCCATGATTAAAATACAGCTAGGCATTATTTATTTGGCTTAAAACTGTTACAAATATGCCGTCTACAATGACAATATCCTAATATATTTATGAACTTATAAAATAATGTATTTTACCGTTTATCTATGTTATATTCATTATTGTCACGTAGTTTTATCTTCTTTTATTTTCAGCTCGTTCCTCTTTCATTTAAATAGATAAGTTTGGCTGCAGCAGTTCTGCATCATTTCTATACAGAGCAGAAACAGATACATGACATTTTAATCCAGAGATCATGAGCTCTTTCCTACATTTAATGAAATATCTCAGCCGCTTTTAACTCGATCGAAGAATTCGTGATCACGTATTTAGCGTAAGAGGAAATGTTATTCCCTCGTTCGCCCTTCAATCACTCGTTACCTAAATTAGCATCTCATTTTCTTCTTCACGTACTCCTTTCTGTGTCCAAATATCTCAACTCGGCTTGGGTATCTAGTTAAGCAGTTTTCTCAATTTCTACCTCTCTCCCACCATAGCATTCATCGTTCATCTATTACCATCCATTTTATACCCAATTTGTTCCATAGAAAATTACTACCATATTTTTGGCCTCTTCTTCCTCATCGTTCACCTGTACTCCTTTTACATCCCGAAATGTCTCATTCTACCGATCCCTTTCTCCTCATCTTTTTCTTTTATTTATTTTACCCTTTAGTAGTCCCCTCTTTTACGGAGAGTCTCTTTTACGAAGAAGGGAAAGGAATCCTCTCACCTGGTGCGACCGTTAAAAGAGGACTTGAGCGATTTCCGCTTTAACACTTTCCTTATGCGTCGATACTTAAACGCTTCTCCTTAACTAAGTTACCTTTCTTCCTCACAAGTCCAATTTCACAATCCGCATTAGTCGTTCTGTATTATTTTCCGAGTGAATTATTCCAATATAGGCGTACCTTTTAGGCGTCTTTTGTGGTTATTAACACCGGAGAGTGAAATGAAATCTTAAACCGCTAAAGCAGTTTCCAAATCGGTGGAGCGCGTACCACAGGTGGGAATTACGAGTCTATATGGTGATACAGGAATAGTATCATTTTATTTCGTCGGCTATTAGCTTTGCTCTTTATTTTTCTAACCTTTTTCTTCATTAAAAAAATTAAGGTAATATCGATTAAGGAAGGTATAACCATCTGGTAATCCATGGAATGGAACATGGTAATACATGGAAGTAGAAATGAAAATTCCGCATATTTTTGCAAAAATATGCGGAAATAAGTATTGTGTAATTTTCATTTCTACATTTGATCCAGTAAATTAAGGGTTAGACGTAAGAAGGGACTAAGCCTCAATCTCGCCCTTCTATATAACGATATCCTCCAAAAATATCTCTGCCATTTATCGGCGAATAAAATAATTTTGAAATGTTAAATTACGTCCATTAAACAAAAAATCTGGATCTTTTGCACTTTGGTGGGACTTGTCTGTATTAACGAGATGAGAAGTGGGACTTTAGATCCGGGTGGGATACGCTGAGCTAAAGAACTAACACTATTCTGAACTGTCGAGAAAAGTAATATGCCTTTCTGCGATACTCCAAGATGAATAATGTAATTGAATTCATAATTTTTCGTAATTAGATGGTAACTGGTGGTGCTTGAAACGCAGTTCAACTACTGCATTCAAGCACCACAATGTTGATTTAATGTTTAATGCTTTATTGTAAAATATTAAATATATTCTCTTTCAAAAGTCTGCAATCCGAAAGACCAGTTTCTTTCGCCCTAAAAGTAACTAATAAATTATAACGGTGTAAAGTAATGTAATTAGCCTGAAGGCTGGTTGGATCCTCAACCTGTCATCATTAGTTGCTTAAGGCTTTGGAGAGGAAATGAGTGGTAATTGGTAGGATGAGTAGAAAAGGAATTGATAGATCAAGAAAAGGAGTGTTGGATGGAAAGTGGTGTTGACCCCATCCTCTGTAGAACCAGCGATATTCCGATGTGCCAATGATCTGACTAGGAGTTGGAATTAAACTAAGATCTTTAATCCATGATCACTATACGTCTACTGCGTATATCACAGCAATATGGCATTTAAAAGTTAACTTGAAATTTATTCATAAGAAAACTGTTAATCACCTCCCCCTTTGATAAGTACCCGACGAAGATTGCCCACCCCCCTTTCCTTGGAAAATTTCTATATTCGCCCCTATTAGAAGATTATGATCTGTGTTTTGCATGATTTTATACGTTAATTACTAAAATAATTCTGATTGGGTGGATTAAAATACCTCAAGGAATGAATTCTGGGAATATCATGAAATCTCTTCTAGTAATGGTGTTTCACTCTTCTCTACCATTTTTAAAGTTATGAAACCTAAACTCTTATGTTATATCACTTATCCATAATTCAATTAATTTATATCTTTACTTAAAAAGGTTTTCGTATATCCCCAATTTGGTTTGATCATGCCATATATTCCATTTCTTTTTGTCCATAACCAGACGAGATGTAAGCAGGAAATTAATAGGACCTTAAGAATCAATCTCTGCAGTTTAATTTTTAAATTAGCTTCTTTCCTTGGGATGTTATTTGTTCGGTAGTAACAACAGCTGTAAACCACTTAATTACATTTGGAATTATTTCAAAATCAATTAAATATATTTAAAGCTTTAGTTATTATTTGTACTATGAATTAATTTTCGCAAATTTTCCCAAAACCGAAATAGAAATTATGTAAATCCGTAACCTACTACTTTAATTACTTCGTACGAAGGTTATTGCCTTGTATTGACACCGAGGGCAGTAAAGTTTGTCGTAGCAATTACCTTTTAGGGAGCATTTGGGACAACCTTGGAGTTCGTCGGATTTAAAACTGAGGCCATTCAGCGAGGGAGTTTCATTTCCTTGAGTTTAATCACTCCAAAAAAAGGCAGTAGCCAGTTTAATTACTGCCTACTCATCTCCGAATCCCACGCCCCTCCTACATTATATGACCCACTCCTACATCCCAATTCTACGAAACCCGTCATAAAAACCTCATAAAAATATCATCCGGGACATTGAGGAGACGTTTGCCACGCCCTATACCTACAGATCGCCGGAAAAATAGCGGGATGTTTGAACGACTTGTATTCCCACGCTTCACAGAACGTCCATTTCGATTAGTTCTCCTTACAGAAATGTGTCGGACGGAGAACTTGCTCGGCAGCGGGGCAATAGTGTTGCTTATAGAACGAAGAACCAATAACCTCAGATCTTATTTGAGGGAGAAGACTTTATGGGAGGAGCTCCTTTGGTCCATTTTGTTTAATTGTGGGCTGACTGTAAGGAACATCCACAACATCTACCGTTATATACCTTCCAATTTAAGATATAATATTGCTGACGCTCTGTCTTTTGGAACTAGCGTACTGCGTAGAACATGAAAGAGCGCTTGCTTATGCCAGAAAAAGCTCTTACTTTTTACTTTCTTATAAATTTATATGTATTTCTTATGTGTTTACTTTCTCACTTGTAAAGATTATTGTATCTAGTCACGCTTGTCCTTTGAAGGAAAGGGATATGAATGATATTACACTGCAAGGCGTGAGTCAGGAATAATTCCATGGAGAATCCTATATGAAAAAAGTGACAGGACCGGGACTCGATCCTGGATCATTCGCTTTCCGCGCGTTTGCTTTCAACAGAGAGGGTTTTAGATGTTTCTGCCAAATAGCTCGATCGGTTAGAGATATCGCCCGTTAAGAGGAAAATCCGGGTTCGAGTCCCGACCTTGTCAAAATTTATTTCCATTTATCCTTGTTACTAATAGAATTTTCTGTTACAAGGGGAATGTTTTTAAAACTCATATTAGAAAGACTAGGAGGTAAGAAGACGTTTGTATGTTTTATATGTATCACATTATGGTCTATTTATATGATATTATAAGATTTTATCATACCAGCCTTGCATCTTCTGAAATAAAACGGGTTGTAATCTTCTCGACAATCGTACACTGTATTATTCACTCAATCGGCACAGGTCTATCAAATACTGCGACAAATATCGTGGATACCTATTCTTGTATCAGTGTATCGTGCGAAAGCAGATGAAATGGGTGGGTGAAATATTGAGGGGAGAGGGATTGCTAAAGAATATTATTGAAGGAAGAATGAAAGGAAAAACAAGGGTGGGGTGGGTTACCGGGAGGTGAAGGAACTGGCAATAAGTGGTGAATATTAGGGCACACGAACCTACCGAAAGGTAGAAAACTTATGATGATGGATAGAGAAAAGGTCATTAAAAAATCGTGTAAAATTCTTGGAAAGTTGGGATATTTTTGGGAATATCGTTCGCAGCCCGACTACTAGGGTTCATTGATACAAAGGAATTGGTGGCGTTCAGTACGTCAGTCATCTACTATCTCACTTGGTTAATCTTCTAATATATCTTCTATCAAACCTTCTGTTAGCTTTCATTAAGCTAGTATCGTTTCCTGGCGCAAAATGTAAAAAGTGGTCCTTAAAGAGACACCCACTCTCTCATTTCGCTCGTATTAAAATTCTTCGTTTTCAACTTTTAGACACTGTTCCTCCAATTTTAATACCGGATCCCGATTTTTTACCGTAGTTATTTTCGCCACATATCTTCTCTATCAACTTCTTTCCTTAAGTATTAATCCTTTGTACATCCCGTTCCCACGAGTAGGGATATTTATGTATCCCATTTCCTGCCGTCAATCGGTATAAGAATGATTCCTACCGGCACCCAGAGCTTCCTAATCGCGCACCTTGTTAACCAGCCATCTTCTCTCTCTGTATACCAAACTTTTTATAATTTCGCTCTTTTCTTCCTGGGTGTGCTACTTTTTTCTCATCATCTCCATGACTCCATGTAGGGTGCAAAAGTATGAAATTTCCTGATTCTTTGATACAAGTAGAATCTTAATTAGACCAACCCTGCACAATTTGCAAGAATAGAAGGGCTACTTAGAATATAAGGGCTACTATCAAGCAGGCCTGATTATACATTACCATTACTACTAAACAGGCGTAATGGACTTTGGTAACTTTTCTTTATGTTGAAGGATTCGGACCAATGTTTTCTTTAAGTACATCTTGAATATGAAGTTAAATTTAGTAAATTACTCGATGGTAGATCTTAGGATGTACATCTTGTTAAGGAAGTAATAATAAGTAATAAGAAAAACTCCAGAATCTTTTCCTTACTTTACAGTTCATAATATTTTATGATAATTTTCCAGTCGACATCTGCCCAAATTTGTTCAGTGCCCTAAGTTTTTATTTTCATCACATCATCTTGCAAATGGTATTTTTTTAAATTATCAAGTAACGCAATAAAATCATATTCAGAAATTGTTCATTTAATTTAGAATTTCTATTTATTCAATTATTCCCTTACGACGGAAATTATTTTTATATTTAAATAAGCCATAATACCTGAGTTCTTGAGTTACTATTGTTGATATTTTGCTTAGCTCGCCACTCCCTCATGATTCCTACAGTTATTTGTACACACGTAATTATTCATTTCCATCAATACCTAATCGTTTTACTTGTAACGGCTTGGATTTCAGTTGTGTGTTGAACTGATTTCTTGGAAATGGTTATTATATTTAAATTGCCCAACGAAAGAAAAAATGCCGTAGGTGCACTTGGTTGATCATGTATGGTAGCAAGATTTAGAATTTCGTCCTCCGAGAATTTTCTACCGTTTGAATTCAAGGAAGTGTCTCGCCCGTTCTTGGACTCTTTATTTCGAAGGTTGGGCTTCAACGACCTTTCGGTTTTTCATTAATTTTTCGCCAGAGGTGACGAAAACGGCATCGCTTGAAAACTTTCCTTACGAACTTACCTCAATCCCCTACTCTCGCTGCTCTCTCTTAGATGGCTGACTGAATAACAGCTGCCATCCGCAGTTACGCGCCTTTAAGTTCCCACTCCTTAATCGTCGGGTAATTGCTAGACTTAGAACTAATTCCGACTCCAGTGGGACTTCTCAGAGCACGCGGCAGTGCGATTTCCATCGCAACTTCCAAGAGAATGGCGGTCGCGACAGTAGCGCCGCTGCGTCTGAATAACGCATTTTGCGTCACGTGCAGCCCTTCCGATCTTTTTTATCTCCATTCCATGAAACGTACCAGTCTACATCACGATTTATGGCGGGTTGGTTTAGAAAAATTGTTCGTGCGAAAGAAAATGAGGAAGAAAATGAAAGGACCGGCCTAAAGGCCCCGGGCGATGATCGTGTATTAGAATTAATTACAGAATTAATCGCGCAAAAAATAACTTGGGTCGATCTCCGGTTTTACAGGGACGCTTTTAAGCCGATTAGTCGTAAATTTCGGCTGGTTTAGCGGGAATTAATTATGATGACGGGGAAACTTATTTTCTGGTATTTTAAATCATCCTTTCCCGCGAGGGGGAAGAAAACGCTTCCGTTGCGGATTTTTTTCATGAATTAAACGTTGAAATTTAATGGTCGCGACGCGGAAAATCCTTTTCGATTAAAATCAGATCGACTTCTTTTACTTTCTGTTTTTAAAAATTATTTACTTTTCTTGCTGAAACAACAGGTTTCAGAAAGAGGGATGAAAGTTTCTAGAAATATCTAAAGGTGGAGCTGAAAATTCCCTGAAGTGCAGGTATTCCATTTTTAACTCCTGAAATGTGGTAAATAATTGTAGAAGTTGTTTTTATGCATTAATCACCAACTCTCTCTTTTAAATTTATCAATTTCTCTCATCCGCAAATTCTGCTTCTTATTATTTAGGCGCTGACATATTCCTGAAAATTCGTGAAACCGAAATCTGGAGTGTAATATTAAGAATGCAATCATTTAAATTTTAAACCTCATAAAAGTAAACTGGTGCTTGTTATTTTATATTTAATACCTACTGAATACAAATTATGTATTTGATGTGAACTGTAGTGGTATATTTGTCACATTAAAATAGCGTTAGCTTAAGGCAATTCTTATATTTCTAATTAACAGCAAAAGAATGTACCATTGAATTTGCTTTTTTTATTATGCAGATAATATAATAAAATTAAAAAAAATTTCTAGACCCTTAAATGTATTTACCCTTCCCAAGAGGTCCGTTTACTGCTCTCTCATATGTTTCATATTATAGGGTTATCATAGGGCTTTTTCATATATTTTCGCATATAATTTTCAAATTTCTGCTATTTTTGCTAACTTTAATATAAAGATAATTCATATACAGCATTTTTCTTACTACGCGAACAGGATTTGATGTATCAAATTTGGAAACACATTATTCATTAAATGAAGGAATAAACTTTCCCTAAAATATCTCACGGTCTAGTAACACACAGCCAGAACTAAATCGTGGGGATAAAACTGTCTTAGAAAAAGTTGTTTTAAAGTAGTTTTTGTCTTATTTCGCGATAACATAAGTTTTATCTCGGTTCAACCTTCCCTTTATGTCATCCCTTATTTCTTTCATCTGCCAAATTTCGCCCTTAATATCCTTTTATATTCGACTCAGACCTATTCTAGATAAACTGACTGCTTCCTGAAACTAATGGTGTCATAACGGCAAGGTATCGAGCTATAATTTTCATGCCTTAAGCTAATGATCATCCTGAATGACTGCACCGCGCGTTATAAGTGTATTTCAACCTTATATTCAGCCGCAAATTGCACATTACCCATGGAACATGCCATTAATGAAAATGTTTGGCTCTCATCGAAAAACGCTTAGCCGTGATTTAGGATGCATGCGAGCCAACGTCATAGCATTCATCCGTGAACCCATAGTAAACACCCGTTAATGATTCCTTCCTCTACTCTCCAAGTATTTAATTGCTTAAAAGCACGGGGCGATTCAAGGTGACCGCAGTGAAATTAGTAGCGGAATTTCTGACCTTTGTCCTTTAGAGTGAGGTCATTACTATGTCGAAACCTGATAGTGTTTTTCTTGTACATCGTGACAGTATATTTCACGGTACCAGAAAGAGATTGCTAGCGAAATTGATGGAAGTGATTGAGGATTCTATAGAGTTTCCGCCCTTTGTGCTTCTGTAGATTTTCCTAAGAAAGATATATTTCTCCTACTATAGCCAATAATAAAACAATTAGGGAATCTTTACATTAAAATAACCACATCCAGCCTGAGCGTTTTCTTTGGAGAAGGAAGTTTTGCTTTCATATTCACTATTTTTCAAAAATACTTCGACAGCTGAGTTTTTCGCACATATGGGCCCGCACCGGGAATACTCGTAGAATACGGGAGTGCCTTCACCAAAGGCAAGTGCTCTACCTACTTAGTTATCCGGGAGCCTTTGTAACTTCGTATTGTATCTTGCATAAGTAAAGTTAACGTAACGAATATGTTGGTGATTGTGCATTTATTATTGATTCTTTAACTGAATTAATTATTCGACTCATTTGGGGGAAACTACTTCGGTGACTAACCACTTAATCTAGACGTTTTATCACCCTTTACTTCAATATAAAAGGGCAATATGTGGTTAATTTTATTGTTTACATAGTATGGCAATGACATTGGGCTGAAAATGTCATTCTGGAAGAATAGGTTTCTATTTATAGAGGTTTATATTTCGATTCGAGGTTGAAACAAAAAACTGCATTGGTAAATAAGACCTGATTTATAGGAAAAGGCCCAAAGATACAAATTTGTGCGACTTAATGCTGATAAATGGAATTTTTATATAAATGAAGTTTTTTTAAATTATTTGCCGAGTAGTAAAGATAAGAAATATTTTCCTCTTTTGCGGACTATTAACTTTGAAAATTCAGGCGGAGACTTTCTCAAGTAACTTTTACGTTTATAGTTTTGATAATTTTAAACCTGTTTCTCTCTCGTTATACTACTGGATTCAAATAAAATTTCACTATAACCACGGTCAAAGGACTTCCTTAATATATTTTCAATCGTATTCAAATATATAAGATCCAGCTTATTTAATGCGTATGATTGCATCATATCGCAAGATGTTCGAAATCTTTTCCTTAAATTGCTGTTATCTACAATGAACGACTCAGCTGCAACTCATTCAAAGTATTATACATTTTAGTGGAAGCTTGAAATAGACTATGCTTCAAGTTTATAATTCAGAAGATTTTATTTAAAGCATAAAAACCAATGACTTCAACAATTTCGTGAGGTTGAAATACCCATATTTGTATTCATCACATTTGGTCTTCCTCGAAAATTACGTGTTCCCATTTTCAAAATAGAAAAAAAGATGCACTCGGAATCGAAATCTATCTCTCATTATTCCATCTCCTGAACTATATCCAAATCCCAGAGGTAATAACGAGCTACGTTAGGTTGTACTCTTTGTTATAACTTATGCTTTCCTTGAATTGTTAACGTCGCATTTCCTCGGACGACTCCTCAATGACATAGAGATGTGCAATTTCATCGCGCCACTGCAGCATGCCGTTACATTTGAAGCGAAATACGCAGTTAACCTACTTTTCTTAGTCAAAACGAGACACAGAAAGGGATTTAAAAAGATTCCTTTTTTAGTACCCTTGTTAATGCCACCTCTTAATCCCCGAAATGGGCCCCTTATCGTAATCTGCACTAATGAATTTGAACCGAATCCGTGATTCCCAAAACCACGGAATTTCTTGGCTGTTGCAGCGACGCCAAGGAAATATTTAATAGATATAGACGACGCCTAGCGCGGAAATTGGAAATTAAGATCGCACTAGGCGGTTGCATTAAAGGCGTCCGGGATAAAGCGGTCGAAATTTAGAATTGTGGAGGAAATGCCCCTCCTCGCTGCCTTAGAAAGTTTGCGCGATTTTTTAAATTTCATCGAAAAAAGAATACACATTCGATAAAACGGTGCGAAGTTTCCGCTCGAAAAAGTTCATTTTCACAGCTTAATAATTAGGTTAAATAAACCGTGAAGGCTCACTCGAAGCGTGAATAAATATAATCCCTTTATATTGACCCATTTGTAAAGAATTGTTTTATTTTTTGGAAACACGTGATTAGCAACAGCATAACAATGTTCATTATCCCACCCGCCTTCCGAAATTGAATTTTATTTTCCGCTGCGCAAGACAGCTCTTGCTAATTGGCGAAAACAAAAGTTACAATCAGCTCTCTAGAATAATTGGCCGATTCTGTTCATTGATCACTTTAAATGCAATAATGCAGACAATCTGCCGATGAAACGTGTACCGAAATTAATTTCGGACAAGAGGATTTTCATCTAATTCATTTCATGTAGTGGCTTGTTTTGTTGATAGTTTAATTAAATGATACCATAACGCTAATTTTCTCTCTGATTAAAAAAACGAAGTAAATAAATTTATGTGATTCGGGAGAAGTATTTTTGAAATCTTGCTGATTGCCAAAAAGTATAGAATTGCTCCGATCGTTATGATACCTATTTGTTTTATTTAGTCACCGAACGTTCATTATTAATCCCCATTTCCATTTTTTATTCCAGTAATATAACAACTCATACAATAATTAATCATTTCAAAATTCGGAGGTGGGATGAGTATAAAAATATTTCCATAACGTAGAACGCTTGCAGGTTTTCATCAAATTCCCGATACGAATTTCCGATTGGTAATTAAAAATTCTCTATTGAAATACCATTATGTTACATTATTCTAATCGCATTTTATTTCAAAAGAATGAAGCTTTTTGTTTAAAATGGAAACATTTGCTCACCCTTAATAATATAACCTATAGCTTTTCAGATTAAATATCCATTAATTTCAAATTCCGTTAGCCAAAGGTTCTCTGAAACGAACAGACGAAATCCCATTCGTACGACGTTTCTCTTTATTTACTCATACATGACTCCAAAAATTGGCAGTAATCAACTTATATGCTCAGAGCAATTGCAGAATCGTATCTACTTCATCAAATACCTATTTTAATTCGATGGGTCAGTATTAGTGAAACCATAAATACAAAAATATTTTTCTAATAATTACCGTTTAAGTGGTTGGAATAATAAAGCACTTCTTCGTTGTATGGATCATATATTTCGTTCTGTTCAAAAGGAAATTGCATATTTGTCGCATTTTGAATATAATTTGGGTTTCTTATGAGACGTAAATCGTCCTAAAGTAAAATTCTTTTTCCCGTGGAATAAAATTTCCGAGCAAATCGATTTTAAGTCGTCGAAAAAATATTTTTGTACCAGATAATTCGTAAATTGCAGATGAAATACATTGTTAGAATTTACATTTATATTTATTAAAGACGATGTAATTCTGTTGTAATTAGCCTTGTGTAACTAGCCTCAGTTTTCACATATTACAAGAATAGAAAACCTTTTTTAGCAAACTTTCATTCACGTAAATTATTTAGTTAAGAATTGTAAAAAACTAAATCTCTCGAAGTACGCTGAATAACTTCAATAACTATTCTCGTGTGCTTGTTGGTGATAGTGTTTTATTTATAGCCTTACTTTCAGCCTGATACAGGAGATGGTGTTTCATTTCCCCTTTTTCCTTTTCAAGCCACTCACTACCCACCCTTTTCGCCCTTCTCTGCCCATCGCCTCCAACGTACAGCTTCCGCAATCGCATTTGGAATACTACCATTGTGACTTAGGGATTCCTTTAATTTTCTTTTTTCCCCGCTTTCTGCCCGTTCTCGACCACCGTTTCCTGTTTACTCTGGCCATTTTCAATCTGCTACCTTACTTGCCTTTCGCCATTAGTTTGCTTCCATTGTCTCCGGAGATACGCTCGCTTGTCCGAAAATTGGTCTTTCCTCCCATTCATTCCGTGAATGTTACCGTCTTCATAATTGCCTTCCTGCGGATCTGACCCCTTTCTCTGTCGGAGAAATTGATGCTTCCGCGAAACTACTCATGCGTGTTAAACATGCTTGAGGCCCTTTTTGTGCTATAGCCTGATAGTATTCGATTTATTTAAGCCGCATAATTAAAATCTGAAGGACAAGCTGAAGAGCACAGATCTGCACCTATCTTCATAGCCTTCAAATTACCCTATCATAAGGTTTTTAGCCTTCGTGTACACATTTCTAGGGGTTATTCATGGAGTATAGGGACAAATTTTTCTTGCTGTTTTATTCTTTTGTTTTACCATATCTTATTTCCTACTTCTTTTCATTTATATTCAACGTCTGACTTCACCTGAATTATTTGAAAGATTTGATTATTATTTCGTCTAATATTTATTCAGACTCGTTGCTAACAACAAGGTTTACTTATTTTCCCCTATACCTTCTTTTTTTCAAAGCTACTGTCTGTAGGTTATATATTTTTTGTACGCCCCCATTCCATTTTCGTGGGTATTTTCCTGCAGGGTTTTAATATTTTCGTAAATGCAGACTTATATTCTTTAAATCCACTTAATATTACCTTCCTTTTATTCTATTTTCTTTAGATCAACTCCCGATGCCTCTTTTCTTCTTTCTCAAATTACAACGAGTTATATGTAGGAGGAGAATAATATGCCTTTAACTCACCCTTTATTAAATGTGTTTTATTGTTATAAAAGTTTTGAAAATTTGTGATAACATTTTTGGGAGAACGGAGTAAAAATTGGGTACGCAAGTATGAAGGATTCTACCCTTTGGAGAAAAACTGACTTGTGAGATCATTGTACGTAAATTACTGGAAAAAACTCGACGATAGAGCAAGAGAAATAATTCGAGGAACAATAGGAAGGATAAGGGTATTCAGTCCGTGTTAAGAATATCGAGAAAAAGAGAACCAGGAAGAATGGGTGTTTGATGTTTCTGATAGATAATATCCTTCGTCTTATTTCCTATTCCATAGTTCTACGATTGCCTTTAAAGACATATCAGACATTTATGGCACATAAATATTTATTTAGTATTTCAAATTTTGCTTAAAGTCAGAGCAATGAGTGGAAATGTGACTCAATATCCAAATCAAATTCGAACTCAATGGGAAGCTAGACCGTAAGAGACGTGGAAAGAGACAAAGAGGAAGGAAAAGGGTGAAAGATGATGTTGCACGATTAGGAATGTGCCTAAGAATATTCTCAAGGAGAAACGGACACGAAAAAGTCTGAGTGGACCGAGACACAAACCCGAGTTTTCCTTTTTTTTTTTTTTTGCTTTCCAGGTGATTGATCTCGCCATTGAGCTATCTTGCCAGAGCATTCAGACATACGTTTTGGATACATTGTAGGCAAGGTTGCTCATTGACTAGAGCCGTCATCTTGGAATCGGAAGTCTAGGGTTCGATGGCCGGTATTGTCAGGCATCTTTCATGTCCGGTATTCCTTGGTAGACGAAGAGAACTTATACCTTTTGTATCTATTCCTACACTATATTTTTCTCTAACTTCTAAATTTTTCTCGAAAGATGAGGTGATTTCTTTAGAAGATAATCAAATTTTTGCAATTCGAAATTAGATTCGAAGTTTTTCATACAATTTTACTTATTTGTCTATGTCTATGTGAATACCCTGCAAGACGCCTTTCGGCGTGTGGCAGGGGGTGCATGCAGCATGATGCATTTCTCTTCATTCTTGAAATCATGATACTGTATTCACGAAAAAAATCGAATGTTAGAAGGCATCAAGAATAGCAGTATGTACTAGCTAAGGAGCGGACTAGAAACTTCTAGAGAACATTAGGAAACGTTTCATATAACGTATGACCGCGGAATGGTCCAAGGAAATATATCAGATGATAAATGGCGAGCTTTCACGAAGTAAAACGCTCTGTAGAATTTTAGATCGATTTAAGTGGCTTAGAATTTTGACAGAGGTACATTTCTTACCATATCATAATTTGAAAGCAAATTCTTCCTTGTGAATGAGATGTTGTCAGACCCTCGCGATTTCACATTTTTTTCCGTTTCCAGCTAGACATTCACGTCAGCAATGATTTTGATTTATCTGCTCAATGCCTCACCTCCTAAGACGACCATCATTGGAGGGTATCCTAGGAATTCGCCTATCTTGCGGCGACTCTCTGCTAGATCGATGCGTGGTCGAGGCTCATCCATCTTTCGGAGGGTAACATAGCAACCCTTGCGTACTCACGCCGCGTTGCTCCTGATCGGGTTAATTCCGACGTTAAGGTCCCCCTCCTTTTATCGTGTACGTGGCTCATGCGTGCGTACGTATGTCGTATGTGGCTGGAATTCGTAAGAAGAGAGATTAGCCGGAGGACGGTACTCATGAGATGAGCGTAAATAGCATACCCCAATCAAAAGGTGAACGCCATAATATATAGAGTACATATTGAGAATGTGTCTATTGTAATACCCGAAATAAGATATTGCCCTTTCTTACTCTCGGGAATTGTTTCATCCTGCGTTTATGATCCGATGTGTTTCACGTAATAAAGTATGTACTATAAGATATATATATACACACACACACACACACACACTGTATGATGTCTCTGTTCCATCGGTCTCTTGGTCTTCTTCTTGGTCTCTTCACGTCTCTTGGTATCCAGTTCAGAACTGCTGATGTCCATTGGTTGTCGTTTCTCCTTGCAACATGGCCTTCCCACATCCATTTCACTGATCTTACCTTATTTATGATGTCTGTCAGTCCTGTTATCTTCCTAACCCAGGTGTTGCGTTTCCTGTCTCTTCTTGTGATTCCAAGTATACATCGTTCCATACTTCTTTGCGTAGTCTAAAGTCGCTGGTTTGTTGCTGCATTTAAAACCCAAGTCTCACTTCCATATGTCAAAACTGGTAGAATGCATTGGTTGAAGACCTTTCTCTTCAAGACCATTGGCATTTTTGACTTCAGAATATGGTTGTTCATTCCGAAAGCACTAAACCTTAGTTTTATTCTTCAATTCACTTCATTGATCCTGTTTTTCTCTCCTGTCACAACCAGTTGTCCCAGGTAAGTGTACTCTGAACAAACATCAAGGGGTACCTCTTGTAGTAGGATTGGTACTTGTGCTGCAAAAGAATTATACATTACCTTAGTTTTCGATAAGTTTATCCTGAGTCCTATTTTCTGCCCAGCCGCGTTCAGTTCTTGAAGTCTTGATGCTAGATCTTCACCGTTGGTTGCGAAGAGTACTATATCATCTGCGAAACGCAAATGACTGATGTGCTCTCCATTGATCCGTAGGCCTCTTTCCTCCCAGTCTAAGGTTTTAAAGACTTCTTCCAGAACGGCTGTAAAAAGAATTGGTGAAAGGCAGTCGCCTTGTCTCACTCCCTTCTCAATCCGGAATTCCTCTGTTTCTTCATGCAGCATTACAGAGGCTGTGGCGTCCTTGTAGATGCTGCGTAGAAGTTGGATGTACTTTGTATCTATCCCTTGTTTCCCCAGTGCCTCCAGTGTGGAGGAGGTACTTACCGAGTCAAAGGCCTGGGCATAATCCACGAAGCAGAGTACTAGTGGCATCTCGTATTCGTTCATTTTGCTGATAATTTCTTGCAGCGTGTGGATGTGGTCCATAGTGCTGAATCCCTTGCGAAATCCAGCTTGTTCTCTGGGCTGGGCAGCTGCCAGGGACGTCTTCAGACGTGCAGCTATTACTCTCATGAACGTTTTGTAAATAACAGGAAGGAGGCTGATGGGGCGGTAGTTCTTCAAATCTTCCTTGCTTCCTTTCTTGTGCAAAAGGACAATCTTTGCATGGTTCCATTCCTTCGGAATTCTCCCTTGTCTAAGGCAATTAGTGAATAACTGCGCTAGGACAGGAGAAATTTCTGTAACACCAAGTTTCAGATATTCTGCTAAAACTCCATCAGCTCCTCCTGCCTTTCCATTCTTCATCTTCTTGATGGCCTCTGTTACTTCTTCTGGGAGAATAGAGGGGGGATTTTCTGAGTTTTGTGTTTCTTCTTGGTTTTCCTCTTCAACATTTTCTGTCTTCTTGTATAAGTTGGTGAAGTATTCGGTTACTGTCCTCAGTATTGCTTGTCTATTGGAAGTTGTTGTGCCATCTTCTTTCTGGACGACCAAGATTTGTTTCTTTCCCATTGCTAGGCGTCGTCTGACCCTCTTCATACTCTTGTTGTTCTCTATAGCTTCTTGTACAATTCTTTCGTTAAAATTCCTTACATCTTCCTTCATCGCCACTCTGATAGACTTGCATAGCTCGACATATTCGATATTTTCCTTTGGCAAGTCTGAGTGCTTCAGTTGCTTTCGCTGTTTCATCATTTTCCTGGTTCTGTCGCTGAACTTCTTATCCTTTGGTCTTTTTGGTGTACTTGCTACTTCTTCTGCCGCTGCCTTCACGACTTCCATGACTTTGGCTTCCAGTTCTTCTTCTTGGAGTGCTGAAAACCTATTTCTAAGTTCCAGCTGGAACTCTTTCCTATTTTCTTCTAATTTTCTAATACTTACCTCCTGTTTCCTGCTTGAGACCAACTTCTTTCGCTCCATTCTGACGTTAATCTTCATTCTGCATCTAACTATCCTATGGTCACTGCCGGTGTTGAAGTTGTTTAGTACCTCACAATTAGTAACTGGGTAGAGTTTGTTAACCAATATGTAGTCTATTTCGTTTTTTACTCCATTAGGACCTCTCCAAGTCCACTTCCTTGTAGGATTCTTCTTGAAATATGTGTTTGTTATGTACATATTGGTGCACTCTGCAAACTCTACCAGGCGGTGACCTCGTTCATTTCTCTGTCCTAGTCCATGTTTTCCTGTGACAGCATCATCTGCTTCCTGCTGACCTACACGAGCGTTAAAATCGCCCATGATGGTTTTATAATAGTGATCTTCCTTGTCATGTTCCGTGCCGAGAGTCTGGTAGAAATTTTCAATTTCCTCTTCGCTGCTTGCTGCTGTTGGTGCATAAACTTGGATTATCTGAACAGAGTAACGCTTGTTTATCCTTAGGATGAGCTTACATATTCTGTCAGATACACTTTCTATTTTCTCCATATTCTTTTTCCATTTCTTGTTAATCAAGAAGCCAACTCCTCCAAGTCTTCCAACCTTTGTTCCCCTATAATAGAAAATAAGCTCTTCCTTGAGTGTACTCAAGGAAGAGCATATTTTCATAAGAGAGGAAAAAAAGAGCATAAGAGATCTAACCTAACTCCTGTGGAATTTTACTTAGTGAATTTTATTTTCCCAGAATGTTATCCAATTGTCGGTCATTTTTTTCCTCAATAGAGTTTTACTGGATTTATGGCAACACTAAATCATCAGAAAATTGCCATATAGTAACTTGGTGGATATTTTTATCATTGTAGGGTTTTATTTTCCTTTTATCTTTCTTTAGCTATGTCAATACAGATATTAATTTTCGTAGATTTTCATATTTGGGGGCGGTGGTATGGGAGCGGTAGCATGAAAATCCAAGGGAGCGGTATCATGAAAAAGTTTGGGAAACACTGATCTAACCTGTCGCCAGATATACGAGTATAAATATTGTCCAGTACATGTGAAACATATGAGCATATATTTTTTATATAAGTGACTCAGAGGTTGGGCGTAAGAGAGGCCCGTTTGGCCTAACCTCGCCGTAAAGGAAAAATAAATAATAAATATATGTAAAGGGCATTGTGTATACTTTCCATTTCTCTTGCAATCCATTTTCTACCTCACATGATCATATTTATGACGATATAAAAATTCAAGAAGTGAAGTAATTACTTCCCAATTTTAAATGATAAATGCTGGCGTGCATCCAGATAGCTATGTTCGACTTCTTTGGAGGAAATTCGGGGATATTTCGAGATTTCCTCCTCAAATGCTGCGATACACTCCGCGAATCTCGCGTTAAAAGTCAAGACACAGTTACCTCCGCTTCCATCCTCTATGTCCTCCATTCAACAGTACGTTCCCATATCTCCGGGGTTCTTCCCATCCCTCGGGACGCCCTAAGCCTTCTCCACCTCCGATACCCCAATTCAGCTTATTCCGCCACCGACCTCCTCCGCCTATCCCCTCCCGAGAGGCAAAAGGGCAAGGCTTTCCCTTCCCCCGCCCACAGATGGCAGGACTATTGGTCCTCTTTCGTTATCTCGCCTTTCTTTCCTCCTACTTCAGCAGCATCTCCACACCCTCCTCAACCCATTCTCTCCTCTCTATTTCCTATTCGATCCGCCCCTTCCCGAATTAAATTCATCCCACGTACTCGAAGCCTCTTTTGATTCACTTAGCTCAGACTCTGAAACCCTCCAAAAGATCATTGTGATAGTGGTACGTCCGGATTTTGTTGGACGAAGACGAAAAAAATATAATTTTTCTCTGCAAGAATGGTTTGGCCGAGGTTTCGGAATAAGATGAAGGGAATTTTTTTCGCGTTTCTTTAATCCTGCGGTATTTTTTTTCTGTTGACGGGGGCTCGAGTAGCTTTGAATTTTGCAAGGAAAACTTTAAACTCTGAATATAGATATTTTAAACGAATTAGTCTGAGATAAAAATTTCACAGCTTTCCATTTTCGAGTTTCATGAGGTGGTATTCATTTTCATTCCTATATACATTATTGTGATTAATTCTTTACGAAAAAATCACACATCATCACATTCATAAGCTTTTTAACCGATGTAGGATTGAACCAAAGAAATTCGACAGCATAGTTGACAATATCTTTTTAATTAGTAAACCTCCGCAATTGATGCGCTTATTTGTCATATCATCTTTGAGTAAAAAGATTTTACCATGGCAACTCAAGAAAATCATTTCAGATTCGTGTCTTTTAACTAAGGCTAAAAATTCCCTAAAATGCTTGCGGGCTAAACTGAGTTATGAATGAGTTATTGCGAATAATTGTACGAATAATTTTTTCGATATTTCGATACAGCTGGATTCGGTATCACTTTGATGGAGAATTTTGCATGTTTTTGATTGTCCATAAACAGCAATGTTCCCTTTAAAAACCAAAAACAAACGGCAATAACTCACTGATTGTTTTATGAGAGGCAATTCCGCAAAAAAACAACAGAGATTGAAGTTGTTGAAGTCATCACGTTTTGAAACAATGTTTTGATAACAGGAAATTGAGGAAAGCTCAAGATTGAAAAAAACATTGATTTGGGAGAAATATAATTTTGGTAAATCAATTCACTTGTCAAAATATCCGAAGTGAATCCCTGTGGTTATTTTTAACGATGATTGATTCCTCCGAAAATTTAACTCGATATGACTTAAATTCTTTTCTCGCTAAATGTTTGCATGACATCAATATAATCTGTTTTATTTTTGGCATTTATGAGCTATTTTGGTCAAAGAGGGATCATTAGATTTCTTTCAACAGATTCTCCATTCAAGTATCCAATATCAATTTGAGTATAACAAGGGAAGAAGTTCTTTCATATTTCAAACTCTTTCATTCTCATTCTTTGTAATAATAACAATATGTATTTAGTTATTTTGAAACTTTAGTTAATAATTGAGTAAATTTCATTTCATTTATACATACGATATTCTCTTACCAAACTCTACGCCTTAGTCACTTAACATACACATGCGGAATAAATAGAACAGTCTAATGCTAAACATCAGTCAAAAGATGAAATTAGGTGCGTATGTCAATATCAATTATTTGAGGTGATTTCACACGAGTATATGATTCAATAAAGATAAATTCAAACTATTGATTTATACTGATAGGTATATTTTGTAAAAAATGCGCACAAAGTAAATATATTCTCAATTATGCATAAATAATTTTGATCATTCATTGGCCATTTAGTGGTCTTCTGTTCCATCTCATTTGTAATTCCAACTATCCAAGAAAATCATGGTTCTAAACTTGTCGTAATAGTGTTTCTATTTCCTCGACACTTTTTCTCTACCAAGCAGCTTGGGCAAAAGGCATGCTAGGTTAATTATAAGAATGGCCGACCCGATATCGAAAAATAATTATTTTCCGTAGGAAAATCATTTCTTCTGAAACTTAGTACTATCAAAAGAGGATTATAATGCTTGAGATCAGTGTTTTCTCCTCGACGTCGGGAGCTCTCTTTTAACATTGGTAGTTATGTTATCTTGCGTAAGTAACTCGTGAAGACACATGTGACTTGCAACTAGGTACACTTATAATGATTTGTAATTATTTAAAATATAACAATGAAACAAAGTAGTCAAAGTTCTATTCGAATTTCTTTTCTTTGTAAGTTATTAAAGTGATCATTTTCTTTTTAAATTATTAAAATGGCCGTTTTAACAAAATTAGTCATCTACATCCCGCGATAATAATTTCCATAGCCATGCGATCCTACACTTCTTATAAGTTTTGCAGACCTCCTACAGACAGCATACTCTTTCTCTACAAGTTGCCTTTTTTTATTAAATTGGCGGGGTGTGGGATGAAAGAGAAGACCGAGAAATTGGGTTGAGATAGAGGGCGACATGTACCTGTAGGCACAGAGCGTCACGAAAAGAGGAGGCTGAAAATAGATGTATTGGAGGAAAGGGTAGAGAGAGAGCGCACCGCATTCCATATCGAATTGCATCACTTCCACAATGGAGAGCGTCCCGGGAGGGGTGAATTCATTTTTTTCTGTCTGCATCCACCCTACACATCCAGCCTCCATGCCATCAGTCTCCTATCCGCTTTCCCGGAGGCACTCCCTGCATCCTCTTTCCTATGCCTCTGAATCTTCATCAGCATGCATCGGCCCCACCTGCTTCCTCCCCCGCGGCCTACGTGTTCGTGGCTTTCAGGTCCCTCACATCGGTCACGCATATTCTCGCAGGCTCGTTTTCCTCCGTTAATATCAAGTTCATCGGTGGTTTATGCCGCACATTTGCTCGCAACCACAATGGAGTTTGAGGAAGGCCAATATTGCAGACACGCGAAGGAAGGCGGAGGGCAGTAAAAGTGTGTTTAAGGAGTTCGACGCTTGGATCACGAGGGACGCGGATTCCTAAAACGACCCTCGTCAATCACGCCATGTTGCTGTAGCAAACGGCGCTATCTGAGGAAGTATTTGCATAGGCTTCTGTTTTTACGTTCAATAAGTTTTTGAAATTTACATTATAATGCTCAAGTATTGTTAACTTCATATTTTCAAAGTGTATGGTGAATGTCATGTTTATAATTTGAGTCTTAGTGCACTTATATGGGATAATTCATGAAATCAATATCCAGCGATGGCCTTAGTCGGCAAAGGGATGGGTTGTTTATTTCCCAAATATTTTACGAAATATCCGTGTGTTTTATCAAAATCCTCAAAAATTCGGATCTATCTCAAAATGTCACGACTTAAATAAGAATCTATGTTCATTTTCCTTTCTTTTGACACTTCTCTTGATTTCGTAAGACCATTGTTTATAATTTAATTTTGTAAAAGAAACAACCTCTGCAGGTAACGAAAACCTATTCTACGTACATTTCTTATGAAAAAGTATACTGATTATCCCCGTACATTTATATGGGAAAACTCATGAAATCAATGTTCAACAATTGCTTTAGTCGTCAAAGGGATTGGTTGTTTATTTCCCAAAAAATTACGAATTTTACGTCTATTATATCAAAGTTCACGCAATTTCGAATTTATATGAATAATTCAGGACCGAAATAAGATTCTATTATTATTTTCCTTTCTTTTGGCACTTGTCTCAATTTCGTAGGACTATTTTTCTAATTTAATTTTGTAAAAGAAACGACCTCTGCAAGTCATGAAAACGTAATTTACGTTCATCTCTTATGGAAACGTATTTTGTGCTCCCTGGTTCGAACCTGGGCCTTTACAGAGATGAGAATAGTTTTCTTGGGGGTTTCAGCATCGTAGAAACACAATGCAGTTTGTCTCAGATCGCTAAGGCAAGCCGTTTCTGAGATAAATAGGGGGACGGACAGACGGACGGACGGACGGACAGACATTTGCTTTTTATATATATGATATAAAATATAACAATAATAATAAAAAATTTGTTTGATATCGATGCATGTAACGTTTGAAAGCTTCTGTCAATGAGCGATTACATAAAGTGATGAGGGTGATTAATTTCGCTATGACTTGTTATCTGGAAAAAAAAGAAATATTTCTGCTATAAAATCACAGTCTGAATCAATTCTGAGAATTCTAATGAAGCTGCGTGAAGGGTAACAACCCTTAAATGCGAATTTCAAAATCAAGATCAATTCCCCGGATTTCGAATCGAGACAAAACACAATTACCGTCCCTTCAGCCAATTCCTGAAATATAAAAATTACGATTATCTCCAGTCTAGACTATAAACATACGGTTCACTGGGCGGCGGTCAAGTGGGCAAAGGGCCAATTTAGCGACAATCAATTAGGCCAAAGGGCAATTGGGCGGCAGTCAATTGGGTGACAGCAAAATTGGACAGCGGTACAACTTGGAGGCATATGCAGCGAGGCTGATTTGTTGGAGGGAGAGCTGAGAAATGTAGATGAGGCGATGGTGCATGATCTAATACTACCCGATTGCCGTCAACTTGTCCTATGGCGGACTTTTACTGTCATCCAATCAACTGTCGCGCTGCCTCCCATTTAACCGTCGCTTAACTGCTGCCATGCCAAGCGTGCTAAAATGGCGCAGAAATAAGGAAATCGCGCAGAATTTTCTGTCTCAGCTATTCTCATGCGTAAAAATTCGAAAATTTTAACTACTTTTCACTAATTTATTGGAAAGCGGTGTTTACAACTTTTGAGTTACTTAACGGCCAATAAACTACGAGGATGATATAGGAAATAAAATATGGATAATACAATGTTGGATTATTATTCGCTGTCTCTATAGCTTCATAAATTAATCCTTAGGTCGATTAACCTAAGCTAGAATTTTACAGGTAAGGTTTTGATCGCGCTACGCAGAAACAGTCAACTAATCTTAGATGAACCACGATACTAAATGATCTACTAAGACTCGGACCAGATTTAAAAAACACGATAATTTTCAGCCATAGTTCGAGTATATCTGGGCTTCCTAGTCGCATGGACTAAAACCTATGTGACTGGTACATTCAGCTACAGTTAGATCAACTTAGTGAAGTTGAATACCTGAAGTTATTAGGTTATTGCGTTAGATTAGAAGCATTACAGTTGCTAGTCGTAATCAACCGAGTATGCTTCAGCCATCAGTTATAATTGATCGCTATCGGCCTGTTATCTTGACCTTATGTATCTGTGGGCAAACTGTAGGGCAATTGCCTCGAGGGAATCCTAAAGCTACTCTATGCGGCGTTAGAGGCAATATTCGTTTCTTCACCTATTTTTATAAAAGTTTTATACATATTCAGGTCACTATTAATAATTATTATTTATTGAAAATAATAATTATTATTTGACACCAATCTATACTCACTAATATTTGTACATTCAGTGGTTTGTCGGCATTTTTTGAAAGTATTTGGTCGAGTTTCAATTTCTATCAGAAAAAAACAATTCAAAAGTATCATAACGTCTACTTTATTTGCAAAACGCACTTTTGGTCTTACGATGGACAATGGCTCAGGTTATTTGATTAAAATGCCCCCCGTAGCTTTTAGAGGATGCTTCCAAATATGTGTGTGTGTGATTATAGTTTACAAGAAAGAAAATTCCCCTAGCTTGAACCAACCAGTAGAATTTATAGTTATAGTTAAATAACGATTTGAATTGCATTATTAGATTATAAATAGCATATCTCGTTAAAACTGTGATATTCCTACGTGTACCAAAACCTTTATGTTTGTATTTAGGAACCAATATTCATAGAAACTGCAGTCATCCACTGATTTCTATGGGTAATGCAGCTAGTGACACAAATTTTTAGGCTAGGATCAGCATTATTATTCCCAAATCGATAGCTTGTACAGTAATATGAAGTTGACTTGATACAGGATAACTTTCAAATTCAAAAAAGACAAATTCTCCTATAAGAATCGACTGTTTATAGGTAAATTTTAACACTGCTGCTTGAAACACTTCCTTTTAATTTTCCATTCTTAGCATCATTTTTAAGGTTTTTATGTCTCACGAAATTTCTAGCTCGTTTCATTGCGATATTTTAAGTAGTTTCTTTTAAATTGTAGAAAATGTTCTTCCCATATACCTACGACGTTGTGCGTACGTGGTTTTTCCCTTCGGCGGACGGGAAGGAAACGCCAAAGACTGCCTTAACCGAGGGAAATTTCACTGCACTAACCCTCTTTACATCTGCTCTGATAATTGTAAACCGCTGCTGTCCCAGAATCTATGGCTTTGTAATTTGAAGTACATGTACTTCTAATTAGCTCTCCGAAACATTTTCTCAAATTTTGACTCAAGAATTCAGAAACAGATCATAACTAGGAACTAAGTTGTAAGTAATAATTTGTTATTCATACTCATATAAGACCCACTACAGTCCTCAGATAAACCTGAATCGTTTATAAAAATTTCATCATAAATCGCCACGTTCGTTTGGCCCCTCCGATCTTTTTATCGTGTAAATCCGCTTGGCGCAAACCTGATGTGTTCCTTGCTAGTATTTTTCTGTCATTTTAGAGGGTGAATATGTGGGCAGGTATATGATCAAAAAGCAGGATAATTTCGTACAACGGCTCGAATACTGATGGAGAGAAGAGAGATAGACAATAAATGGGAGTGCATAAGTAACAGAAGTATAATCAACGATAAACTACGTCAAAGGTGGGAAAATATCAATAGATAAAAGTAGATAATAGGTTGACGAAAACGACGAAAGAAAAACGTTCCACTAAGAAGGAAACTGTACCAAGCATTTCCATTTTACTATAATTAAAGACAACTTGTTGTGACACACACCGAGTAGTGCTTGAACGCAATACTCTTTTAACTGGATAAGCAAGTGAAGAAAAATATGATTCAGACACCCTGCTACCGAAAAATTGCGTAGCTTGGAAGCACTGATTGGCATCTGGAAATTAGTGATGCTGGGCTAGGTCTTGACGTTATCTACGATGGCTACATGATCCTTAACCAAGATTTTATTTTAGGATCTCGAAGCAAATTCTACACGTGTTTGTAGTTCATCTTATCTTGTTACTACTCCCCATTTAAGTATATTACACTTACATATCATCATTCAGAGTCAAAATTTCTTTTACCCACGCATCCTTGCGGTTCTATTTTCTCACCCTCATCTTTAGTGCATCTCGGGGATTGATCGCGAATACCCCCCAGATTTGAAACCGGTGGATTCGCTATTAAAGTGAAATAAAAAAATGTTTCTATTCGTGGGAAATAGAGCGAAAAAAAGAGATGAAAGGATTTCCGTTTTCACCAAGAGTTCCCGTGTGTGCATAAGTCTGTCATCAGTAAAGCGAGTGTATATCGAGGCGCCTATTCCGATAAGAATTGGAGAGAGTCAAAGAAGCTGTCTCTCGAGAGTCGAATTGAGGTCTTCGGTCCCAAAATATGTATNACCAGTTGTCCCAGGTAAGTGTACTCTGAACAAACATCAAGGGGTACCTCTTGTAGTAGGATTGGTACTTGTGCTGCAAAAGAATTATACAGTACCTTAGTTTTCGATAAGTTTATCCTGAGTCCTATTTTCTGCCCAGCCGCGTTCAGTTCTTGAAGTCTTGATGCTAGATCTTCCCGTTGGTTGCGAAGAGTACTATATCATCTGCGAAACGCAAATGACTGATGTGCACTACATTGATCCGTAGGCCTCTTTCCTCCCAGTCTAAGGTTTTAAAAACTTCTTCCAGAACGGCTGTAAAAAGAATTGGTGAAAGGCAGTCTCCTTGTCTCACTCCCTTCTCAATCCGGAATTCCTCTGTTTCTTCATGCAGCATTACAGAGGCTGTGGCGTTCTTGTAGATGCTGCGTAAAAGTTGGATGTGCTTGGCATCTATCCCTTGTTTCTCCAGTGCTTCCAGTGTGGAGGAGGTACTTACCGAGTCAAAAGCCTGGGCATAGTCCACGAAGCAGAGTACTAGTGGCATCTCGTATTCGTTCTGCTGATAATTTCTTGCAGCGTGTGGCTGTAGTCCATAGTGCTGAATCCCTTGCGAAATCCAGCTTGTTCTCTGGGCTGGGCAGCTGCCAGGGACTTCTTCAGACGTGCAGCTATTACTCTCATAAACGTTTTGTAAATAACAGGAAGGAGGCTGATGGGTAGTTCTTCAAATCTTCCTTGCTTCCTTTCTTGTGCAAAAGGAAAATCTTTGCATGGTTCCATTCCTTCGGAATTCTCCCTTGTATAAGGCAATTAGTGAATGACTGCGCCAGGACAGGAGAAATTTCTGTAACACCAAGTTTCAGATATTCTGCTAAAACTCCATCTGCTCCTCCTGCCTTTCCATTCTTCCTCTTCTTGATGGCCTCTTTTACTTCTTCTGGGAGAATAGAGGGGGGATTTTCTGAGTTTTGTGTTTCTACTTGGATTTCCTCTTCAAATTTTCGTCTTCTTGTATAAGTTGGTGAAGTATTCTGTTGTTGTGCCATCTTCTCTTTCGAGGACCAAGATTTGTTTCTTTCCCATTGCTAGGCGTTGTCTGACCCTCTTCATACTCTTGTTGCTCTCTATAGCCTCTTGCACAACTTCCTTCGCTCCATTCTGACGTTAATGTTCATTCTGCATCTAACTATCCTATGGTCACTGCCGGTGCTGAAGTTGTTTAGTACCTCACAATTAGTAACTGGGTATAGTTTGTTAACCAATATGTAGTCAATATTTCGTTTCTTACTCCATTAGGACCTCTNGCTATCTGTCAGATTGTCAAAATTAATATAACATAGTTTTTAGGTTAAGTTTGGTTATGAGACGCGCTCAGTTGTCGCAGGCGCTCAGTTGTCACGCGCTCAGTTGTCGCGGAACCATCCTTAACAGCTAATATAGAAACTTACAAACAGAAAAATCCTCGTTTCATTCTCTGTTTGATAATACGAGTATAATCGTTTATTATAAATATTTAACTTCCCATCATTTCCTTCATTTCAGTTGTTGGTGGACCGATTGAGTATGCCCATCGCACAAAACAAGTGTCAATGGTTGGCCTCCTCTGGATACACGCGTGGTCCTCCAATGGGAAGAGGTTGTCCACATACTCAAGAAAAGAAGGTATTGTAAATTGATCTTAAGATTAGCTCATAACCTTTGCAGGCGCAAATTTTAAGCGTTGATCTCTACTTATGCAGCAAAATTCTGTTGGTGTAAACATATGAGTTAAGTAAAATATATTTATAATTCATATATAGAGATCATTACACTATCGCTCTATACACGTATATTATGACGTGAGAGTACATCTCACAAGTATTTTATCGTTGAGAGACTGCCCGCCCATTTGGGCAAATGGATAATTATGCCCTCTTTACCTTAAAATATCAAAGACTAGGATATTTACATGTAAAATCATTGTAAACACATCTTTACCGTTAAAACCTATAGTCGAGCCTAAAGTTAGTGGGCATGTGTGCGAGGGTGGCAAACGCAATGAAGAAGTACTAGATGACCAGGGCAAAAGTTTCCTGTTTTTGTTTATCTATGATGAGAACATTCAAAGCTCCATGGAGAGACGAAGACCAATGAAAAGCAGGTTAAGCAAGTACCTACACTTATATTGAGAGAATGCTTGAAAACATATGGCATACTGATTGAACGGCATAGAGGATATGTTGCATGATAAGATAAGTTTGTGTTGAAAGAGGTAGGTAGTGATAGGAGAACATACATATGAGACGGAATATATATGAGGGTATCAGCATTAGTAGTATTGTTAAAAGCGTTTCGACAGCGGATGCCATTTGGTACATATGAGCTTCCATCGAGAATCGAGCTCGGGGCAGCTATCTCCGAAGACAAACGCGCTACCCTCTTCGCTTTCAGGGAGCCGGCTATTACAAATTTAATCCGAAAGGGAACAGAATGATTGATCTTTATCAATGCGAGTTTTCCTTTATGGTGATTTGCATTACGGAAGGAGTTATTTATTACGAAAAACGAAATCCCAGTTATTACATACGTTTATATTTCATGCATTTACATTTCATATTTTGATGTACCTTGGACTTCTGATATGGACAAATCCTAACATTCCAGTCAGTATTTGGAAACTAAAGCCGGATCGTAGAAGTAAAACATAATTCCGTGACATTTGTCTCACAAAAAATTTTTATTTTTGCTAACATTTCCTTCTCATATGTTTGAAACAGCTCTAGCCTTAAATGAAACATTAAACTATTTAATAACAACATTTTACGATTGTATTAAACATCCATAGACGTTTTCTTCATTAATAGGTGTCTCCAGTTATATCTCCACCGAATCAGTCAAGATTTACAATGTAATCACTGTTTTTAACCATTTCCCTACTCAAACGTCATAACTTTGAAATGTATGTAAGTACTTCTAATGTTGTGCGAAAGCAAATCTAAGCAGTGGTGATTAGGCTGGAGCCGCTATTTTCAGTATATTCGGAGGAAATTAGTCATTTTTATCTTTTCGTACTGTCATTCCACAAAGTTCGGCTTAACACGTTATAAAATTCATATAAAATTCCTCATTTCTTCTTCGAGTAAGTCTTTTAGGGAACGGCGGAAATTCTTAATTAAGTCGCTTCTCGAAACATGAGCAAGCGACTTTTAACGTTAATAACGACCAATCTCCTTATTTCTGTTTACGTTCCACTTCCTTACCACTTTGTCGAAGATGTTTCAAATCACCGTTCTGTGTCGAGCATCTCCAAGGAGGTTCCACTTCTTACCCTGAGTTCCTCTCAAAGCCCCTCTTCACCTGCATTCTTCACCCCCTCACCTGGATCCACCCTCTCCACGACCGAATATCCTCCGCTCTCGTCGCCTGCCTCTTTCGCCTCCTCTCTTCGGTTCGGTGACGACCTATTTCGAATCACTCCGACGACTTGGAATTCCGTGACGCTTTCTGCGGAATCGAACGCTGCGCCAACATGGAGAGGTGCCTCTTCCTCCCTCTACTTCAGGATGCAGGGCGTGGAATCGCGCCGCAAACATTCGTCCTTGAGACGGGGAGGGAATTAGCGCCGCCAAATGAGAGAGTTTCGGGCGATTCTCAGAACGAGAAAATCTTAATCGGCCCTAAACACGATATTTTCGGGGGAGAGCCGCTTCCTCGCTCATCATTCAATTTGCTTCGATTTTCCTTTGGTTTGCCTTTCCGTTGATTTTTATCAGCGCTCCGTGAAACCTTCGATGTTTGCACTATTTAAAAAAATGAGGAAAAAATACTTGTCAATCCAGCATAATACGCTATTCATGGGCTAGAATGAAAAGTGCGTTATAAGTGGGATTGTATTAACCGGAGTATGACAAATTTAGATTTATTTCGCGATCGAATGGTTTTTCTGGCTCTTGAACTTTATAAGTAGTAGTAGTAATATTATTGAAAGTGCTTCGACATCTATGGACATCGTGCCGCACGTTATCCCTCGGATCCGGGAATCGAACCCAGAACAACTTTCACCGAAGTCGAACGCATTACCCACATGGCTAAGCCGAGGTCCTAGTGCTTCTCTCCATGAATTGTAAAGGTATCTTCATTAGTTTGCTTTTGCAATTGCTGTGTAAGATTCGCCGTGTATTTTAAAGATTGTCGGCTCTTTGCACAAAGATATCGCTTTTTTTGTTACATCACTCTGGTAAATTTTCTCTCAATAATGGAGCATTATTTTACCAGACAGACAATCACATAATAGAGATCAATAACGAATTGCCTAACGAGAAAGGCGAAAGACTATCTCTCCAAGACTAAGCTCTACAACCCTATCATTAAAACATTTACTATCGTTCTTTCCGCATAGCATCTGGTAAGCTAATAGGGTTACTAGGTAAGCTTAGGTAAGGTGTTAATACACCCCCTGCCAAACAGCGCCGGCAGCTCGTGGAGTATAAATCTAAATCAAATGCCACATTACCACTCTGGTTTATACAATATGCTATGTATGTTGCGACGATAGAAGACATCACTAAGAGACTTTTTAGTCAATTTTTTGCCCTAGGACGAAACTGATGGCAAAGATCTTCCGCTTCCTAGAATCCGCTCCTTCGAGACTACTTCACTAAATCTTCATTTTCTCGTAGTACAATAAGTCATCTAAAGGAAGAGAGTCAAAAAAAGTCCCATTTAAGTGAAGGCGAAGCAGGAGAAGAGAGAGGAGGATGCCGATACAGAAAATGTATACAATTTTCGGTCACTCGAGTGAAGCGAATAGACCAGCTAAGGAGGGATTGCAGTGTGTCTAGGGACAGGAAACAAGTGAAGCGGTGAGCGTAGGGTCTTCAGAGGTATTTTGCCCCTTGTTTCGAGAGATATTCACTGGACCTTCGAGAAAAGCGCGTATTATCCAGGAAAGTGACTTAAGCGAGGGAGTTTTAAGCGTTGCAGGGTTAGTACTCTGCATTCCGGTCATAAAGTAGATTTCGAACCAGTAACTCAGACCTTCGCTTTACAACCCGCTTTGTAATTATGTCAGCGGGATACCCAGACTTATGATATTAACGACGGCGATTTTACTAGGAAGTGAATTACCACGATTGAATGCATGTATGTATACACGTTTATATTTGTATCATAAATAAGTTAAACCGAAATAAATTAGCAGAGTAAAAACCAATGGGGAATTTCCTGAGATGGAGGGAAGAGAGGATGTATTCTAATATTTAAAAACGGATCTATAAGAAAATATTATATATATGATAATAATATAGGATAATGAGATTGCATTGGTGGTTAAATGAGAGTAATTGATGGTACGATGCGAGATTAAAGATAGAGGAGGATGCTAAAATGAATAATGTAGAATGATATTAAAGGAGAGATTAGTTATCAAGTGTAATTTGGGGTTTGTTATTTTGGGGAAATTTTTGGGCTTTAAGAGAACAGGTAGTCTTAACGTAGGTCATACGATTCTAAGGAGAGATGAAGATTTTAATATTACCGTTGTTGCTATTTACTCTAATATTAAAATTTTTTAATGTATAGAAAGTGTTGAAAGATGACCTAGACGTAAAAGATTCTGTCGGAAGATAAAAATATTCAGATGCCTACATTTCTTACGTTAGTCGCGATGTGTGTCATGGGTTATGGGTTCGCAAAAAAATATTATACGAAGACACGTTTTTTTGACGATATGTTACTGAAATTATCACAAAATATTCTTTACTTCAAATCTAAGTTAGTTACTAGAAAGATATCCCAATTTTATTTCACTTCGATGGATAATTCACCTAAGAGTAATTAATGATTTATTGCAAGAGGAGATTATACCCGAATAATGCATTGCCTTTTCTTTCTAAAAGAACTCAATCTTTTTGAGACACGATCTTAATCTTTTATCATCAACTTTACTTCTAAATTGTCAGTAAATGATACTTTTGANCTCGAGGGAATCCTAAAGCTACTCTATGCGGCGTTAGAGGCAATATTCGTTTCTTCACCTATTTTTATAAAAGTTTTATACATATTCAGGTCACTATTAATAATTATTATTTATTGAAAATAATAATTATTATTTGACACCAATCTATACTCACTAATATTTGTACATTCAGTGGTTTGTCGGCATTTTTTGAAAGTATTTGGTCGAGTTTCAATTTCTATCAGAAAAAAACAATTCAAAAGTATCATAACGTCTACTTTATTTGCAAAACGCACTTTTGGTCTTACGATGGACAATGGCTCAGGTTATTTGATTAAAATGCCCCCCGTAGCTTTTAGAGGATGCTTCCAAATATGTGTGTGTGTGATTATAGTTTACAAGAAAGAAAATTCCCCTAGCTTGAACCAACCAGTAGAATTTATAGTTATAGTTAAATAACGATTTGAATTGCATTATTAGATTATAAATAGCATATCTCGTTAAAACTGTGATATTCCTACGTGTACCAAAACCTTTATGTTTGTATTTAGGAACCAATATTCATAGAAACTGCAGTCATCCACTGATTTCTATGGGTAATGCAGCTAGTGACACAAATTTTTAGGCTAGGATCAGCATTATTATTCCCAAATCGATAGCTTGTACAGTAATATGAAGTTGACTTGATACAGGATAACTTTCAAATTCAAAAAAGACAAATTCTCCTATAAGAATCGACTGTTTATAGGTAAATTTTAACACTGCTGCTTGAAACACTTCCTTTTAATTTTCCATTCTTAGCATCATTTTTAAGGTTTTTATGTCTCACGAAATTTCTAGCTCGTTTCATTGCGATATTTTAAGTAGTTTCTTTTAAATTGTAGAAAATGTTCTTCCCATATACCTACGACGTTGTGCGTACGTGGTTTTTCCCTTCGGCGGACGGGAAGGAAACGCCAAAGACTGCCTTAACCGAGGGAAATTTCACTGCACTAACCCTCTTTACATCTGCTCTGATAATTGTAAACCGCTGCTGTCCCAGAATCTATGGCTTTGTAATTTGAAGTACATGTACTTCTAATTAGCTCTCCGAAACATTTTCTCAAATTTTGACTCAAGAATTCAGAAACAGATCATAACTAGGAACTAAGTTGTAAGTAATAATTTGTTATTCATACTCATATAAGACCCACTACAGTCCTCAGATAAACCTGAATCGTTTATAAAAATTTCATCATAAATCGCCACGTTCGTTTGGCCCCTCCGATCTTTTTATCGTGTAAATCCGCTTGGCGCAAACCTGATGTGTTCCTTGCTAGTATTTTTCTGTCATTTTAGAGGGTGAATATGTGGGCAGGTATATGATCAAAAAGCAGGATAATTTCGTACAACGGCTCGAATACTGATGGAGAGAAGAGAGATAGACAATAAATGGGAGTGCATAAGTAACAGAAGTATAATCAACGATAAACTACGTCAAAGGTGGGAAAATATCAATAGATAAAAGTAGATAATAGGTTGACGAAAACGACGAAAGAAAAACGTTCCACTAAGAAGGAAACTGTACCAAGCATTTCCATTTTACTATAATTAAAGACAACTTGTTGTGACACACACCGAGTAGTGCTTGAACGCAATACTCTTTTAACTGGATAAGCAAGTGAAGAAAAATATGATTCAGACACCCTGCTACCGAAAAATTGCGTAGCTTGGAAGCACTGATTGGCATCTGGAAATTAGTGATGCTGGGCTAGGTCTTGACGTTATCTACGATGGCTACATGATCCTTAACCAAGATTTTATTTTAGGATCTCGAAGCAAATTCTACACGTGTTTGTAGTTCATCTTATCTTGTTACTACTCCCCATTTAAGTATATTACACTTACATATCATCATTCAGAGTCAAAATTTCTTTTACCCACGCATCCTTGCGGTTCTATTTTCTCACCCTCATCTTTAGTGCATCTCGGGGATTGATCGCGAATACCCCCCAGATTTGAAACCGGTGGATTCGCTATTAAAGTGAAATAAAAAAATGTTTCTATTCGTGGGAAATAGAGCGAAAAAAAGAGATGAAAGGATTTCCGTTTTCACCAAGAGTTCCCGTGTGTGCATAAGTCTGTCATCAGTAAAGCGAGTGTATATCGAGGCGCCTATTCCGATAAGAATTGGAGCGAGTCAAAGAAGCTGTCTCTCGAGAGTCGAATTGAGGTCTTCGGTCCCAAAATATGTTTCCCAGCCTCCCGATCTCGATTTGTTCTCTTTAAATCCCTCGTGCGCTCGTTTCATAAGCAAATAGTTGGTCAAAATAATTTATTTCATTTGGTAAATATATAATCCATGGTGTATTCGAACTCTTGCAGTGCTTTGTAAATCAGATTTCCCCAAGTGGAGATGCGTATTGGCAGTAAGATATGAAATCCTATTTGTAAGGAATCAATAGGCTGGATTTCGTTTCATGTTAATCAATTATTTACATCAATTTATAGCTAAAAAGTTGGTTGATCATTAGAAGATACAGAAAGAAAATAAGAACGCATTACAATATGCTTTATATTTCTTTATCACTTTCTTTTCACAACACACTGAAGTGCATATATTAAAGAAGCTCATGCTTTATGGATACTCGTCCGAATAGGCAATGATGAAAAGCTGGAAGTAGGTTGGTAGACCCCGCTCTGTATGATCTTACCTTCAGTCTTTTAGATGTAGACGCTAGAAAACGCATCGATAGGTAGAACTACTTTCCACAAAGGAAATTGACGACGTTGAAACAAAACCGTTTACTTTGGTAGATGAGGGTGATCCTAAACCAGAGCATGGGGATAATATTGTAAAATACTGCAAATCATATAAATACCGCACCATGATTCATTCATTGTGAGAATCTGATGATATATCCTTAACCGTGGCCGGACAACTGAGCGCGCGACAACTGAGCGCGTGACAACTGAGCGCGTGACAACTGAGCGCCTGCGACAACTGAGCGCGTCTCATAACCAAACTTAACCTAAAAACTATGTTATATTAATTTTGACTATCTGACAGATAGCATAATATGTGGAATATTGTTATAGTGAGTTATCTTTTTGTTTAACCACGGATGACGGCAGTATTTCGTTTAAATGTCGTCGGCAGTATTTATGTCAACTCTTCGATGTATGTGACATAAATTCTTTTTACATCAACTTAAAGACCCTTAAATCACACCATATACAATTTTAACATTCTACATTGTAT
>KZ308148.1:1128458-1139999 GCA_000376725.2 Ladona fulva | reverse complement strand
ATTTATTTAATATTGCCTCAGAAAAATGAACCCAAGATCAACCAATAGACTTTTGTGTATTTCAATTACGGAAAGTAAAACATATATTTTGTTGTTAAAATGACAAATATTCAATCATTTTTGTATTCCAGCATTTTATAAGGCGAGTTCGATTGAGAGTTCCGGAAAACTTTTAATCTCAATCTTCGCGTTAGAAAGATTTTTGAGCCTTCTACCGAATTCATAGCACGAATCAAATGGAATTTCAACGTTTTATTGCAAGTCTGTGTGCTCGCAATTTACTAAACCTGTTATAAACGTTTGCATCCGTTGAAGTGAATTATGCGAAGCGTCATCCAATCCCATACACAAATACTACGTAAGTGGAATATTGCAGGATTCGGATGCAAGAAACGTATTTTGATTTGCCAGCATTTTGGCTTACAGTTTCGCCCAATTTAGCTTACGGCTTGACGTGCCAACGGGCTGTCGCCCCACCTGGCAACCATATGATGGAGAGGTTGTCGAAAGAGTGGGAGTATTCAGGATTTTAGGGGAGCGAGGTCTTCCTGCTTCCCGTATTCCCTCGTCCCTACCTTCTCCCGCTCTTTCCACAGAGCGTTTTAACTCCCGTACCATATCAACTTTTTATTTATTTCAATCTCCGATGCATTTTATCAACATTTTATCGCTTCATGGAAAATATCATTATGCATTATTTAGTATGTGAGTGTGTTTCTGGGTATTTCTATTTGAATAAAATGCCAGAAATGGGACACGCAAAGATTGAAAATTGAGCACACTGTCACATATAGCGACGACATGTATGTGATTGGTGGGTTGTTTGTACAAAGATTCTAGATTGTTAATCAATTTCTTACGAACGACTTCCATAATAAACTTGAAAATCTGTTTTTGACACTCGTAGAGTTTACTTCTTTAGTAAATATAAGTCGAATGTGCGAGTTCAATCCTTAGGCGGTAATAATAAAATAAATTGGAATGATGAGTGATTCTTAATTCATGGTGATGCTATATTGACACATTGAAGTTACGCAGAATGTGATGAAATTTGTTGAAATAACTTTTTGCACTTTCCAGAGCTGCACTCTGATAAGCAAATCCATTCTTAAGGCTGAGTGTACATTCAGTATTCGCCTTTCTTATTAAAAAGCGAGTGAAACTAGGCCATTTGGGAATTAACGGTAATATTTATGACATTTGGTCGTCAAGGTAAGACTCAGATAATTCTGTCATTACGATTTCTGATGAGAAAACATACGATGACAACTTTGAATTTCTGCAAGACTTATAGAAATTAACATTAGTCTTATAACTCAGGGCAATAATAGGCGGTAGATCTTAGTGCTGACCTTCAATTCGCCGTTAATTTTATGAAGGCACGTTACTGTTTATTGTAAAGAATACAAATGAATTTGTCTAAATTTTTGCTTTCCCGAAGGCATATTTTTTGTATCTTACAGTCAGAAAAATACTTCACAGAGAAAACGATAGAAAATGTAGGAAGAAATTACGCTTCACATATTTCCATGGATACCTGAGGAATTATCTAAAGTGTAATTTTATCCTTAATTTTCCTGTCATGGATTCAAGCAATGTATAATTATATGAATTTTTACTCGAGAATTGCGAGGTAATGCAGCTAGCACAGCTTTGGTAGCGAATTGTCTTCTAAGTGCCAACTGCAATTAGCCTCAAAAATCTTCTGAGTAATTTAAGCATCCATTCTATAATTATATGCGATTTTTTAAACAATATTTGTTTTTTTTGAGAACATTTTGGAATTCATCTGAAGTAATCTTATTGATAAATTTATTTGTCGAGGTGTTTCAGTCAAATAATGAATATACTATAATTACAGCCACCATGTATAAAATACTATTATATACCATAAAGCGAGTAACATAGTAACTGAACATAAATCGAAGTACTACGTAGAAATCAGCGATTAAAATCTTTTTGGTGGATTTATTTAAAATAGATTGGGTTTAAACGAAAGTTATCTGAGCAAAAATTGGTTTATTGACGATTATGAGATGTAGCCATAGTCAAAGATTTAAGTTTTACGAAGTATCGATTCGGAGGATTTATCAAATCGAATGATATACCCTTTCCTTTCAAGCAAACTCTATCACTTTGGGAAATTAAATTATAAGTACACCGTTTCTCAACTTGCTCACCCAATATGTTCCTGATCTTCTTTCTAAACGTAAAAATCGAGAAAGTCTTGTATTAAGATTGTTGTTCCTTAGCTTCACATGTTGCAATTTGCATTTGGGTATTTGTGTGCCGCGATGTCGGAAAATGAAGATTGTTTCTTGTGTGAATAAGGGTATAGCAAATTCAATGCTATTTTCAGATATTAATGTGTAGAAATACTGTAGGTTAAACATCTTCACAGCAGAATCATTAGCTGCTCGCCAGCAGTTAAACTTAAGATTAACAAATTATTAATTCTAATATTTAAAATGTTATACCAAATCGATTATATTTGAAATCATTAGTATTGATCTCGAAGTAATGCTTAACAATAAAAATATTAATCTTATTAAAGAAATTGCGATAAGTAATATATATTAATAATAAATGAACTCTTAACTCCATAGTAAATCATTTAATGTACGTTCTTAACAATTTTCAGTAGTTTATTTAGTGTAGTAAAACAATGGGGCATGAATTAAATGTTTTATGATGTTACCGCATCATGCATGGTGTGGATGTACTAGTAAGCGAAGTTGGCGACTATATGATACTTCATCTAATTATATATTATATCAATTACATCTTCAGTTATACAGCTAGACAAATTGGCTTTGTGAAGCTTACTGTGATTTGAACATCCTATTACTTTGCCTACCAGTTCTGAAATATTTTTCGCTCTGCAAGAATTTTGTATGTTGGATATTTAATACAGGAAAATATTAATTTCACGATTACTGTTATCGGCCGATTGCATTACTTTGTTTAATGGGTGACATAAAAGCGAGATAGCTGGTTCATGTAATTCGGTGTCTTCATATCGGAAATTAGAAGCTATTAATGTTTTAATGAGGATCAAAATTACCTATTTTCGGTCTCATTTTAAGAGTAAAACTTCACTACAGCATCATCCCTACAAATTACTCGTTGATTCCAGTCAGCCTTCTGAATATAGCTCTTCACAAATTCCTATTACCTATCCAATTTTAATTCACTTCAAAGGATTTTATATTCATAACCAGATCTCTATTCTTCTTAGTGCTCTATCTCTCGTGGCCCCATTTGGCAGTCCGTTGCCTTTTTACGAACCGCCTCACGTAATTTTTCCATCTCCACTTAATTTCGTCGGCTAATCTTCTCTCTTCAACAACCGCATTTAATAATTCCTCGTTTCCTTTCCTCTGTACACCGCTAAACCTTTGCCCCGTGAGATCCCAAAATACGGCTGGATTAACCGGGTTTTCCGATTAATCGGCCTAACCCTTACATATGCTAAGCGAGATTCTGCCGTATTTTCATCACCACGAGCCCTCCTTTCTTCCGCCTTCTCTATTGTCCTCTCTTCCTTTTCTCTCCTATTCTTCTCTTTATCGTCAATTTCTCCTAGCTGTTCTTTTTCTCTCTCTAACCAAACCTTTCTCCCCAGCCACATACCGCTCTTTAGTTTTTCCGACCCAACTTTTTGTCACCTCGGTTGAGAGAAGCGACACCTGAACAAGTGCTTAATGGGATTCTCCCATTTTCACTTAGAGAGCTGCTTCCCTCAGACTTTCTCTCTTTTCCTCCCTTCCCATCGATATAAAGAGGGGCTTTCTAGCCTCAACCTCGACCAAAATAAAGACTATCTATCTGTGCCCAAACCATTCCACTTCTAACTTCCCGTATCTTCTCATTCTCGAAGGTTTTCCTTAATAGGTTTCGTGTCTTTATCGCACTACTTATGGAGAAAGTATTCTAATCTTTTCCGAACAGCTGTTGATAGATAACCTGATCGGGTAGCGGTATGATACACACAAGTATATATATGACATTTTTTAACTGATTGATATTTTAGGACTGCTATTTAACCTGATTAGTGGCTCGTCCTTCTTTGGTGGAAGCTGTTCCTGTTTTGAGCCCAGTGGAGCTCGATTTTCCCGATAATGGTTGGCGGAGAACGGGCATCCAGCTGGAAAAATTTATGCTAAAAATAATATCATCCTTGTCATTGTTCATCATCTTNCACACTCAGTCTTTCTCGCCCTCAAACTCAAACACGCACTCCCTTTCACTCTCGTCAATTGACCGTTTCTGTGGCATCGCCGTCCTCACCACAGCTCTTAGCTCACTTCCCTTAGTTCCTTTGCCTCTTTCCTATCATCTGTCTCCCTTCCTTTATTATCGCCCTCGATCTGACTCCCCTTCTTCCCTTACGAACCGAGGACACTCTCCGCTCTCTTCTCATTCTCTCATTTATCTCATCTTCACCGCTCCACCGCCTGTCAGACCTTTTGGTATCGATGACCGTCGAAGTAAAAAAAGGGAGACAAATGGAAGAGTTGGGATGGACGATTTGCTTATACAAGAGCTCTTCTGATATAAATAATAATTCTAATACAACTCGGCACATAACATCATGTACAATGTGTTTCATTATGAATCGATTTTTATATTTACTAACATAATAGAAAAAGAAAAAATACTCATAACTAGAACTTATGATTATGATGGGAATAATAAGGTTAAGAAAATAAGTACCAGCGGCGTTTGCTTTACATGCGAGCTATAAACTTCTTCATCGTAGCGTCTTCTTGCACCTTCTTAGACCTAAGACACGAGATTCCTGTATAACTTCTAACGTCATTAAAGCGATAGTATTTGAAGAAATGATGCACCTCAAGAAGAATTAGGTCGGATTATTGATTAAGTTTATAATATTTGTTACGGTACGAATTATACGGATAGAAAGAGAGGAGCGTTTGTTGTGAAAAGGATGGCTTAGATAATTTCTGAAATCGATCTTATATTCCATAAAATATTGTTATTAATGGAAAGGTAAAGAAATTTGCTATACTCATCTATGAATCAGCTTCATCGACATTCAACTTCGTTGGTGGATGTTTTTTATTCATTTACTATAAATTGTAATGATCATCGCCCAACAATCTCAGAACTTTATCAGAGAACAAGTTATATGCAGTCAATTAAAATAAGTTGTTAATTTAGACTCAACATTTATATGAATTAGCGCAAATTTGCTGGAGAGAACACAAGTGGATATAGATATTTGTTTTACGTGTCACGAGCTTTGTTTCGTGTCATTTTTTATGGACACATTTGAGATATAAATGAACATCTCTGTAAAACGTTATCAATCGAAGGTGAAGAGAATGCTTTTACAGAAGACTTTTCTGTGGTTGTTTTAATCCTAATAAGTAAAGCTATTGACGCAGTGTTGTCTTGCTTCAAACCTCTTGCATTTGTTTTTGTACACTCCTAATTATTACAAGGAAAGGGAAAAAGAATGGCATCGAACGATAAGGTGGGCGTCTAAGATTATTGCGAAGGAAAAAGATACATTGAAATGCCTTATAGTACCAGGACTCAGATTGTGGCCTTAATGGATGGCTGCTCTAACCAATTGAGCTATCTTGCCAAAAAGTCTCTGGTAACAGTATACCTGAATGCTGTCCAAATTATATTCATCCCCGACTTTTGCAAGCTACACTGAGTACACATTGTAATATTTTATATATTTATGCCAATTTTATATATTTATGTCAATTAGGTAAGCATAGGCTTCGTTTAAAATAGGGATAGAATTGAAACCAATGATTTGCAAAGATAATATTTCTGACCTTCCCCTGCGTTAACCGGCAACTTCAATCACCATGGACTATGGCATTCTTTAACACATATCATACTCTCAGCAAATGCGTTATTTTCACTACCTTACACAGCAAATATATTTCCTTTTGTATGTTGTTGTCTATTGTAGTTTTCGATGCACGATGTACTTTTAATGGTTATTTTATCATGCATACTGAAGATTCACTCTAGATTCCTTTTTAGTTGATTTTGCTCGTGTAATACGTCGGGATTCTTCACTACTTCCATGAATATTTACAAGATCTCAATCCATTAATTTGAAATTTAGATTAGCTTTCAATTTTTTGACCTCGTGTACCTACGTTTTTCACTATACCACTTCTACTTCGTAAAACTTTCTACGTGGAGAAAAGATTTGATTTCGAATTTTTAAATCGATTATCATCACTTTATGATTTATGAATGATATTTTTTTTACTACAGCCAAAGAATGGAGAATTTTGACTGTTAATTAACATCATTAATCTTATACTGAGAATTAATATGCTAAATGTGTATATGTTGCAAAATTATTATTATTTTATATTCCTGACTTTCACATGAATATTTATTGTCATTAAGATTTTCGCTGTACCAAACACCTCCGGAAAACTACGGAACTCAAGAATTTATTAAATAAGCAAAAGACATAAGTAACTGCTTAATTCTGTTAGACTATTAAATCATCCGCGTTTCCTCTAAGAAAAAATTACACTCAAGTTGGTTTATCTACAAAATTAATTGATAATTCCCATTAACTAAACAAGTGGTAGTGTCAAGTGAAACTGTTTTTGAAATTTCAAAATGGATGATACGTATAAAATGTTTTTGAAAAGAATTATTGTAATTATAATTTTCTTCGAAACTTGTCTTTCCGATTATCTTAGCGCCCGTGTCAAAGTTTAGACTCTATAATCCCCTATGTGAGGGCTTCAGTTAAAAATTTTTCTTAGAAGAATTTATTTTACTTCCTTAATTTCATTGAAACATCATTATCAAGATAGAGATCTATTGTTTTAGATTTTACCAGGTTTTTGCTTATTCATCGTTTGCAGTGCCTCGTAAGCCTCTGTAAACCTCATTGACTCATCACTTAAGCCTATGAAAGTATACCGCGAATTTATAGATAGATATCGTATTTTGGAGATATACCTTTAGAAACAACCTTGATAAGGCTAGCCATTTTAAAAGTTTCTCGTAACCTATAAATTGACTACGCTTCATTAGAGTAAAACTTGAAAATTACTCTAATTTGAAAACTTGAAACTACTCTAATTACCACACTCTTGTTGAAATAAATGTAATGGCCGTATTCACCTAATTAGTTTTGTTATCTTTCCTCATTTCTGTCCTCCGTCTTAAGTTCTCTATTTCATTTTCTCACCTGCTTTTCACGCCTATCTCTCACTATTTTCTCTCTTCACACTCAGTCTTTCTCGCCCTCAAACTCAAACACGCACTCCCTTTCACTCTCGTCAATTGACCGTTTCTGTGGCATCGCCGTCCTCACCACAGCTCTTAGCTCACTTCCCTTAGTTCCTTTGCCTCTTTCCTATCATCTGTCTCCCTTCCTTTATTATCGCCCTCGATCTGACTCCCCTTCTTCCCTTACGAACCGAGGACACTCTCCGCTCTCTTCTCATTCTCTCATTTATCTCATCTTCACCGCTCCACCGCCTGTCAGACCTTTTGGTATCGATGACCGTCGAAGTAAAAAAAGGGAGACAAATGGAAGAGTTGGGATGGACGATAGGAGATAGACCTTCAACAGTAATACATTCATTTGGATTACTTCTATCTACCGCGTGATTACTAGCTGCCAGTACTACTTTGATAAATATTCAATTGACGCAGCCGTTGCGGAGTGGAAATGCGTGGTCCAGGATCGTAAAACGCTGCCCAAGGGGCCAATTTTTTTCTAGTACAGGACAAAATTCAGCACAGTAGTTCAAAAAAGACCAGAGTATATGTTTATGTGAGTTTTTGATATCTATGTGCGTTTAAAAGATAAAGTGTGTCAAACTTGACCAATTTTTTTATTCAAAGTATGATTATCGATTTTTCAGAGAAGCATTCGAATTTGATTCGATATAGAAGTTGATGAATCTTTCTCCGAGAAAAAATACAATGCAGTATTCTAAGATAACTTTTAGATTCGTCGTATTTGTTGTGCTAAAAGCTCAGTCTTTGAACAATTTAGGAATGTCTCTTTTCTATAAAATATATTTCAATATGCGCCGAGGTTCCGGGTTCAAATTCTGGTTAGGTCATGGTTGTTTGTGATCGTGACTAATAAATTTTTATTGTAATAATGATCTCTAAAGACTAAGATTCACCTAATAAATTTGTTATTATTATAGGCATATTTTTATATTTTTCGAAATTATCAACCAAAAGCCTTACACTCTTGATGCTCTATCAATAAAACATAACGTACTGAATTTGAGTCACGAGCTATCTTCGAAAATATATTCTCCCAGATGTTTCATGATTTTGTATGTATTCCATTAAAGTGTACGTATAGATGGAATCACTTTACGTCCAAGGAGAGTCTTTTGAGAACCATCTCAGTCATAAAATAGACATTGACGCGGCTAAAAAGTCAATGAACACCAAATTACCGAAAGAACGTAACCTATACCACCTTTGATGGCTGGAAGAGATATCCACGTCCAACATAGTCTTCTCTTTCGGTGCACCCATTAAGGAGGTATTGCACGAGTCGTTGCGTGCTCTGACTCGATCAGGAGAAGAGCGAAACAAAGAGTGAAGGAAAAAGAGGGAATGGGAGAGATAAATAAAGGGAAAAGGTTTTAAGTGAGCCGTGCATGAGGAAAGATATGGACACGGTTGTAACGATCACTTGTCTACACAGCAGACGATGACGATATTATTTCCTTCCGGTTGAATTTCCTTAGTTGAAATTGTGCAGGTTTTCGCCTGGAAAATAACTATCGAGAAAAGATAATTCCTTTTGGGACAAAGGCGCTAAAACTTACATGATACGTAACGTTATATAGAAAAATTGCGGACTATTGTGACCTGGAAAACCGGAAAATCTCCCGGACATCTTTCGTGTATTGACTGTATTATTGTGTCACGAAGGTGCGACTTTATTATGTAGTTATTCTACGGAAAATGATTTAACTACCTTATGCATGTTAGTTAACCAATTACAGCGTAGAATCTCCAATCCTTTACCTAGCCCTACACGATTTAAGTAATGGCCTGTCAAAAATGTTGGACTAAATTTTCCTCAGGAGGCAAAAGGCTTGAACACGATTTTCCTGGGTGCAGTAGTCCTATCAAGATGCCTTTGCTTCCCAGGGACGGTTTTGGTGGCTATAAGTAGACTTACCATACGTTCCGTTTGGACACGGAATGTCCCGGTTTTAGCTGATGCCGGTCAAGTTTTCCGTTCTTTCCGGTTCATGGAAAATTTTTGAGAAACAATAATATTTGAAATAACGATACTATAATAGTGGATATGTTTTAGATACCCATTATTAAAACTCCTGTAATTTGTGATGCTGTACTCACTCAAAATGCCTTAAATGAACATGAAATTAACTCAGACTAAGTTTTAGGGTAATGTTCCGGTTCCGTCCTGGTTTTACCCGATTTATGATTCGATAACTCCCGCTTTTTAGCATCAGAATATGGTAAACCTGGTGATAAGAAAACTATCCCTTTCCTCCCGAACATAAGATAGAGAAATATTAGTCCAACCACGTACTTTCTGATATCTCAAGGTATAAATATGTTAAGGTAACATTAGCTACTGTTGGAGTTGATAGTAACAAATTCTGTATGTACTCACTTAAAGTGTCTTAAACTCTAACCTGAAACATTCCTAGGTTTGTATACCTGGATGACCGAAACTGATAAATAAACCTAGTATAATTACTGAGGTACCTCGATTTACAAACCGCTCCTCATGCGAACTTTTTCAACGTACTTATTTTTTTCTCAATCCATTTTAGCCTCTTGATACGAACTTTATTTCGAGATAGAAACCGAAGAAACGAAAAGATAAAGTGGAAAAATGGGTTTCGAGGTACAATATTTTCGAGTACGAACTGGAACGAATTGAGTCCGCAAGTTGAGGTACAACTGCATATTTATTCGTATAGTAATAATAATGAATTGTAATTTTACTTATCTTTGCATCTCGAGGAGCAAAATTTCCAAGCATTCGGACTTTACTATATCAAAGGATGGGATATTCATCTTGAAGGCAGAAGGCTTCAAATAAAGAGAACCGAATTACTGTTTCAAAGAGAAACTTATCTCATTATCGATTAAATTGCACGAAATTTTCACCTCGGTTCTCGCAATCAGCTAATGCCCATATCTGCCGCGGAGACATAAAATATTTCTCCCCCCTCCGAGTCACTCCGGACGGAAAACATCTTTGCCAAGTATTTAATCAAAAAATATCGTTCCTTTACGCCGGCGAAAATATTGCCGCTCGGAGTAGTACAGTCAATTTCACGCTCCTCACCAAGAAAATTCTCGAACGTAAATTGATAAGCCGCGTCAGATCTGTAAATCAAATTCCTCTTTTCTGGGTGCATTAATCAGAAAAGCTTCTCGCCCAAAAGCGCCAGAAAATTTCCGCGGCAAAATCTGATCATTCTTCCGTGGAGCGTCGGGATTCCAAGACACGAATCTCCTCGCTTCTCTCCTTCATTTTTATTGGATACAGACGCTACTGTGGCAGAAGAAGAGAGTTAGAGAGGGAGCGAATATAGAGGGATTTCCTTCCAGTGACTCCGCAAAGCAAACGCTATTCAATTAAAACCTTTTGGGTATCTCAAATGCGAGCCTTATTTGCATGTTTATTACTTCACAGAATCCCCCGGCTCATCCCACCTGGCACATCCCTCATTCGCGGCGGACCAAAAAGGGAACTTCTTTATCCCTTTCCCTTCTCTACCTCTTTAAACATCGCACACATCCACTCTCTCTCTCTCCTTCTATCTCTCTCCATTCCTCTCTCACCTTCTATTCGCCTTTCCTTTCCATTCGTTTCACTTTCCTTATTTTTCCCACTAGGATGGTTTTTGAAATTCGAATGGAGAGACATCTTTTCCTTATGGATGAACACAAAATTTTTCTTATACTTCCAAGTTTTGGCTGTTATCTATAACGTTACCGATTTGTTAGTTTCTTCCGATTCAAACACCCATTTTCCACGGGAATTCACCTTAACGCGTGGAATTAGCTAGTCGTCGAATACTACTACTTTCGCTGTTTCGCTGTGAAATAATTTCTTAACTCAGGATAACTACCAAATTTAGGTTATAAAATTTATTTTACTTCATGTAGCATTATGCAAAAAAATATCCAAAAAGGATTTTATGCAAAAGAATGATCAAAACAAGCATAGTTTTGTAAATAATGTTTTGGTAAGGTCGATTTATTCAGACTTGTTCATACCTTTTCATATATATGCAAAAATTGTTTCTATAGAGCGTTTCAACCGTTCCAGTCAGTATGGGCTCTTATGGGAGAAAAACCCCGTGTATTCTTCCATAAGGAAAGTAGCTAGCCTCACGCCGGGTCTCCTTTACGCGGGGCGTCTGATTCAAATGGATAAAATTAAGATTTGTAGTATACGATGGTCGATTTCAACTTAAATTCTGATGAAGTTTGAATGAGAATGACTTCATCAACATAGAGATGAAGATTTTATGCTTTTATGTCAAAGGA
>KZ308148.1:1098184-1127996 GCA_000376725.2 Ladona fulva | reverse complement strand
GTTACTTTAGAGATAACATAGCCTTGAAAAGAAAACAGAAGAAAGCCATTTGAGTAGGTAGTCGAGAATCGAAACGAGTACCATTAGCTGGGATGAGAAAATAGATGTATAAAATTCCAGTAACTTTGTATTCTCATCTTCTAAAAAAGTTTCTATCATGAGTAATATGATCTATACCTAGACAAATTTTGGATTTAGAACGAAGATTTGTTTTTAACAGTTAAGTCAGGCTTATGTTGAATCTCGGTAAAAACTGTTACGCTAAAATGAATCGCCATGATGGTAGCTTTCGCTGCTTAAAATGTGAAGGGTGGTTTGATTTTCAGTTCTTGAGAATTTGAAATTCTTAAATCGAAATTGAAATTACAATTCCAGCCTTGCCTTACATTAGGCGAATTAGACTTCCTTCCCTGAAATTATACCTCTTTCTCTGAATCCTCCAATCAAATACCATCCATCTTTATATTTCACGCATCTTCATCTTTCGGCGTCTCTTTTATTCCATTTCCCTTTTGTTTCGGCTCACTATTCTTGATTCGGATAGGAAGAAACCTTAATGGTTGTCATTGCTTTGCCATTCTTTCGTTAGTGAAATTTCAGATCCTAAATTCCACCATTCCGGGTTCCTCTGCCTTTGTACGCCTTCTCTTTTCTCTTAACTTTAGAAATGTCTTAAATCCTCTTCCTCCTTGCTTTCTTCGCGACAATATTCCTGTTAATTTTAGCCCTCTTCAACTCCACGTATCCATTTCTCAGAAGCTTTTTCCTTATCCCAGAGCTTATTATTAAATTTTAGAAAGACAATTTTCGAGTATCTCCTTTTCAATAGATAAATTAATTATTTAAGAACAAGTGAAAGTAAAATAACGAGTTTTCTGCATTTGTAAGGTAATCCTTTATAGAATTAGCCTTGCCTATGGCGACATGGATACATCGCATCCGAGGATCTACTACAAAGGGGCTTACTAGCTTAAATATATTTCTCCACATAATGAGTTAATATATAAATACAGACTTATCGCGCTGCTTCCTTTCCTGGTTCAGCAGAATAATTTCCTCACTAACTTCACATTTCCTTCCGCTGAAAGCATACCCATATTAGGTAGGTAATTATACAGTTCCTTCCGTAAAAATCGAACGTCGTATTACGTGATTCATAAGATTGAGGTGAGAGGAAATTCGAGGTTCACTCCTTCTCCGGCCCGTTACTCGTGGCAACAGCGCATTGTGTGACTGCGGTCGTATTAGGTACCCTATTGTCTCTATTCGAGATTTCGCATGTTTCTTTCAGGATGCTTCGAGAAGCTGACCGTTTATCAGCGTTTGACGGAAATTTTTGGTTTACCTAGATAAAATGGTTTCATATTTTGAAAGGACAGTGGATATAAGTTATAAATGCGATTTTTTATAAGGTGAGCCATTATTCTTCCCCTTTACAAAATGTCCGCATCCCTTATGTATTGAAGATATTATAACACGTTTATAATATAATTATGTTTCTTAAAATTAAGGAAAAGGATTGAGATTCTGACTCGGAAAGCTTGTCCTATTTATTATTACATTCCTCTCCTAACAGAGTATACTAATCACCTTGGAGCAATTAATGTTTGCATTAACTCGGGTATGTTTCTCTCCCTATTGAAATTCACTGCACCACAAAAATTAGATAAATGTAAATATTTTTATCGCGTAGCCATCTAGTCAACTTTGCGACGCCAATACATGCTCCTGTTAATATATGAAAGCAGAACTTCGTATTTTATACAAAAAATATCATAATATTTGATCGGTTTTGGTCTTGCAGTCTTTGTTCTTCAAGTACAGAACAGGAGATGCTGTGAGAACTTGCACTTTTGCATATAACTTTGAGAGTAAAATTAGGAGATAGGTTGCTTAAAGTAATGTCATTAGTTAAATCTGAGGATGCCACCACAACTTCCTCGATCTTGAGACAATCGAGTTTCTTCCCCTTCGATTGTCTATCGAGGAGCATTCACGGCTGTCATTAAATTAGATATTTGGAACTCTCCTTAAGCCCTAGTGGGCTATCCTACAGCTCACGCAGTGACCTGATTAGGGTTATTAGGCCACTCCGGAAAAACCACCTTTTTGAGAAGAGGCAAATATATATTTCAATAGATAAGCTATTATCATTTTCTAGATATTTCCTAGGTCTGGACACCGCGTGAGCTCTGGGATACCCCCCTAACGGCTTAAGAAGTATTTTAAATCCAATAGCTTCTCTCCAATATCTTAACTTCAATATCCAAACATCTTTATACATATCTACAACTCTTTAAACATCGTCCAGCTCTTCTGCATATACCTCATTCACCTCTTTCCGCTAGATGTTTTTCCACCTTCCTCTCCATTTTGCTGCACTCTCATGTAAATCAAAGAACATCTTCCTCTTGCTCCAAACATCTTTGTGTGGTTCTCTTCCTGAGTTCAGCCAAAGTTTTATAGCCTTGAGAAATAAAACAACTTTTCTTATAGGGTCTTCGTATGGGATTTGAATTAGCTCCGATTGGTTCATTTATAACAGAGCTTACGGTGATCCAGTGAAAGAGCGTAGTGTACCCACGGTTCATAAAGTATGTATTTTCATGCAGTGAAATATGCTATCTAAGTTATAAATGATAGGGTTCTTCTGTGCTTCGAGTTTGAGTTGAATTCGTACTACTGCGGAGGTGAAAATGCTTGAAAGTACACATATATAAAGATCGCAGTTCGCAATGAATCTCTCTAATTAAAAAATTGGTTCGTTTTTCTTCGATTTCAGGTACTTTGTATTACATAAAATTGCTAGATACTCTTCCTTTGCATTTTTCTTATGGAATTTTTTTTTCCAATTTATTTGTTTATTAAAAGTAGTTTTTCTCATTTCGCATCAGGTGATCAATTCTTGTTTACCAATTCTTTTGACCTCACGAATGATATATTGCGTAAATGTTGTAGGAATGAAAAAATTCCTATTAATACGTATAAAAATATCTTTTCGGTGAGGATATTGCTGTCAGTCTCGTATATATTCCATGTTATCATTCTTGCACATACTAATAACATTTCGTAAAGTTCTCCACCAACCTATCACATGAAATATAAGTCATATTTTACCAAGAAATTCCTTATTTTTATCTCCGAGAATAATTTATCCGATAGCTATCATATTCCTATGACCATTTTTTCTCAAAATTCTTGGCCATTTCTAAAACAACTCGCGGTAACCTAATTTTGCTCCATGGAGAAGTTTTGTCATGGAAAAGGAAACGACACCTATTTTGCATGCTGCTGATATGACTAGACGAATTCCAAGACCCTGTATTATCCCCTCTCATTTCAACTCCCTCCGCCGTAAAATTTCATATTCCCTCATTTCTTTAATGCGCCGTATATTATACTTTCTCCTTTCCTATTCAACTCAGTATCCTTCCCAGGAAACGCCCAATAAAATTCTGAATTTCCGCGCCACGTCAACATCTTTCCATAAACCCAAATTCTTTCCTTTGTATCCCTTTCGCATCTATTTATGGCCAATATTCGTCTGACACGCAAATAAAGAATTCAGACCGCCAAAATCTCGCTTATCCAGCCTTCTTTCCTTCCTTCCGCCGCCTTCTTTTCATCCTCCAAAGCAAAGGAAATTCCGGTTCAATCAAAACCCTTCAAACCTCTTCTTTCCTGTCTACCATTCGCTCTTACGTTTCACTTCCACATTTTTCCTTCCTCCTTCCGTCTTGCCCTACGGTTTCCTGGTTCGCAAGGCTTAAGTATTCCGTTACATTCTTAGGTCATTCTGATTTTATTCTTAAATGTCGTATTAAATGTCGTAGCTTAAATTATGAGTATTACCAATACTTCCCCTGAACACAGTTCCTGGTTTAGCTATACTTTACTAGCCGAACTAAATGCGCCAGTCCTATCCCGAATCAAGTGTTCCACGCAGAAAGCTGGTTTTTATTTGGATCATGAACTAAGATTTAGTTACTAAAAATCATATTTCAGGAGGCAGATCTTACAATTCAGCTTTTAGAGGACTATTCCAACCTGCAATAAGTCTAAGGAAAGCTATTTCTAGTAGAGTAGATTTTGCAATGTATCCGAATGAAATTTTACGCTTTTAGAGTATGATAAAGTAAAAATATAGATATGTAGATACCATAAATTGCTCATAATTCATTTATTAGCGAGTTGCAGGATACTTCCTACTGGGATTATTAACCTCACTTTAGGTTAATTTATCACATCCTGACTTTTCTGTTGGACTAAGCGAATCTCCATTGGGTTTCTCTGGCCTAGAGTTGATTTTATTCCGTGGTTATAGCACTAATAAATCTCAAAACCTGCTGAGAAACCCTTTCGATTGTATTTAAAACGGTCAAATGTGACTATATGGACGAATTTCGAATTTTTAATCATAATTTGTCTCACTAGTTGATGATAATTCCAAAATAAAACGTCGAAAAAGTATGGTTAAGTAGCTAATCACCTTGGAGCAATTAATGTTTGCATTAACTCGGGTATGTTTCTCTCCCTATTGAAATTCACTGCACCACAAAAATTAGATAAATGTAAATATTTTTATCGCGTAGCCATCTAGNGCTGCATAGCTATATGAAAACATAATAACGTAAGACATAATATATGTAAATAGTCACCTTCTTCTATGTGCAAGGTGAAAAAACTTTTCCTTTCCCTTAAAATATATTGACTATAAATACAATATATTTACCAAGTATTATGATGATAACACCCTTTTGTGGGATATATGCGTATGTTTTACGTGTTATTACGTATTAAATAGATGTGTGGTCAACTGTACTGCAGATCATTGCAAACGAACTTCATTTCATCAGCAATTTAAATCTACCTTGAAATCTTATTTTGGATATTTCAAGCTGGTATATAATAGGAGCCATTCCAATCGGACAGAAAATGATAAAAGGCATAAAAAATCGGAACGTGTTACCTGGAACGAAGTATACAGTATCACCATTCTCCAAGTTCAAGCTTCCGCGCAACTAGTCATCTCCAAGATCATCATTATTTCACCATCTCGAAAAATGACGGGCATAAGAATTGGAGCAGGGAAAAGAAACTTCAACTGGCACTCTTTGTGCACCCGAACGAGATTACGTCACGCGATAAAAGCTAGAAGTCCAAATGCGAGCTAGGTAAGATGTTCCGACACATCTCCTGCACCAGCAACCCCTCCTTTCTTACCCATCTCCTACTGCAACCCACACGTCCCATTCCCTCGAGAACATCCATGAGACTCTCTCCTCTAATCGAATAACAGCTAGTCTTCCCCGATTTGCCACCGGCGGTAACTTTTGATACACGCCCCACCCGCTCTAATCCGTCCTTCCTCTGCAGTACGTCACCTCCTCTTTCCTCCAAGTAAACACCTTCCTCTTGTCTTCCGCCAAAGCTTACCCTTTATACCCTTTTTTGCAATTCGGTTTCCTCGTTCTTCCTCTCCTTTTCCAATCTCTGCTCTTTTGGCTCTTGTTACCATCTCCTTCCTCTTCACTCTCCCGATGTTTTTTTCTCTCCTTGGTTACTATCCAGCGAGGAACGCAGTCCATCCAATCAGTAAATGCTCCGTTATAACTTTTTAGTTGTGAGTTCCAACTTCCTAACTCATTTTCGGATGACTTTACTATAAGAATGACTGCTGCTGCGGAATTTATCTTTTAAATGGGGATCGCTCCCACGGAATAGCGGTGTTTATTGTAATTCGTGGCACTACAGCTTCCTCTATCTGAAACTTAAGTAAGTCGGTTTGATTCCAGAATTATGACCTCCTACGGATTTATCGATAAATTGAGTATGTTCATAATTGAAAAGATTCGTAGTCTCTCACTGGTTTCCGCCAATCGGTTCAAATTCCACAAGATTTAAGATGAATTTTTCTATCCTGAAGCTTCTTCCCATGAAGTAAATTCTTCGATTTGATCTTTTAATTTGAATTTCTTAATTAATGTCAATAAGTACTCGTGTGTATTTATTGTTTTGTCACCGATATGCCGAATTCAGGTTTCGTGAATTTATATTATTTGCACACTAATTTTTGGCTGACTCTGAACGAATACTAATGGAGTGGCGTACTTGCAGATATTTTTAATTTGTTACGAATTATTTGCTTTAGGATTTAGTTGCGTTGTAAAATTTAAATAGCTTTCTTCGCGTCCTTACTTTTTTACAATTATGAAAAGTAAAGTTTCGCGGATATTGATGTGCAATAATAATATTCATAACGAAAATTACGTGTTTTTGGGCAATTTTTAGCTAGTGATGCAACCCTTACCATTTATTCTTTATCAACGAACACAAACAAACCTACTCTGACCAAAGACTAGAACCTAGGACCTCAGTTTTAGTGTTTCTATCAACCAATCATAGTATCCGTTTTCTGACTTTTGTTCGATTTTTATGATTCTTAAGGCAGTAAATCTTTCCACTTTTCTTTCGCATATTTTGGTATGTTGAGACCAATTATCATCTACATTGATGATTTGTTGCGGATGTGACCTCCCTGAATGAAGATTTTACAAAAAGACGTCGATATGTGCAGTAAAGGTCAGAAGTATTTGTGCCCCAAACGAGGACTGTTTGCGGTTTTTTTGGAGGCACGGATCTGTGAGCTCGAGAAGACAAGGGCTACGGTCGTGGATCTTCGGGAATGGGATCACTTCGATGGGTTAACGGGGTGCCCAACTCTGAGGTAGTTCGCACCTCGTCGATGACTCTGAAAACCCTGAGGATCAACGCGGGTTCGACTATCGAAGAGAAGTTGCGGCCCACTGCCACTCATTCGGGGTCGGTCACATGTTTGGATCCCGAGTGGAGGGTGGTTACGAGGAGCGGAGGAGCAACGCGGGCTGGTAAGGGCACTAGGGAGGTGACGCCGAACCCTATCCCTACCTGCAATAGGCTCTCTGCGGTGCAAAATTGCTGACGATACCAAGCCCAAGCCTCTACCCTTCGAGTGGGCCACGCACGAAGGCAGCCGGGGAGGGAAGGGATATACATTAAAAGGGAGCTCGAACGTTCGGTGGGTATCGGCCTCTTTGCGGAAAAGCGTGGAACAGGAGGGAAGTGACATGAGGGCCACATTCTGGTGTGTTCCCTCAGGGCAAGTAGCCCAAGCCACGGGTGCGGACAGTGTGGCGGTAATGGGCATAAGCTGCTATCGTCCGCGGGTGGAAGTCGGCGTCAACGACCCCTGCTCCTGAACGGCCGAGGAGATTTTGAGTTCTTATAGGGACTTGAACTCTGAGAACACGCTGGTTCGGGAGTCGTCTGGCGTTGGGACGAAGCTGTCTATTTGCAGCATTGTACCGCGGATCGACTGCGGCCCTCGCGTTTAGCGGAATAGATCGGTCTTAAACGCGTGGATGTGGGAGTTCTTCAGGTACATGGGAGCCGACTTCGTTGACCTGCGGCTTACACTCAGATCGTGTCATATTCCCCCTTACCGTTCTGGGACTTACTACTCTGCTTCGGCTTCGAAACGGGCGGTTCGAAGGATTTTTGAGCAATGTAGGTATTTTTTAGGAAACTGAGTAGGTCAGGCAGTAGGTTTTTGGGAACGAAATATTCCGCCGAGCGAGTAACGGAGAAACCACAGACGAGCGTGATAAAAGATTGGCAAACGTTACCAAATTTTACGATTTACCGTCGAGATCGTAAGGAAAAAAAAGGAGATGGAGTCTTCATTGCGGTTAAACCTTCTCTCCAGAGTAAAGCGCAGACCTAGAGGTACAGCGGTATAGAAAGTGTCTGGCATACGATAAGCCAAACAAATTAGCCTAACATCTATGTATCCGCGTTTTACCGACCACCAAACTCCCATCGAGAAGTTTTGAGAGATTTTAGTTATAAAGTAAATTTATATACTAGTAAGAATAATCAAAGTATAGTGATCGGTGTATAGGGAGCGATTTTCATCTTCTAGATATCGGCTGGAAAAAAATTGCCCGGAATAGAAAAGAGCCCGGGATACCGACTTGTGTAAAACATTACTAAATATGCTTCAGAAAAACTTATTATTATTATTATTTATTAAAACTTAACACTTAAGCTAAACAGTAAAATCTCCAACTAGGGGAGAAAATAAACTCGATCTCTTCCTAACTAACTTTCATGAGCGTATTAAGAGCATTTTGAATGACGATGGACTTGGCGAAAAGGTGTATCCATAGACATCGATACAAAATTAAACAAGCATAAAGCATAACCGAAACGTAAAGTTTATCTCTTTTCCAATGCGAAATTCGAGAGCTTTAACGAAAAATTGATTACTGATTTTTACTCACTTAAGTTGCTCGTATCCCAAATGCCCACCGAAGAAACTTATCGAGAAAATCGTCGAGGCTATGCATAATTACATTGCTACAGAAGCACAAGAAAGCGAAATCCTACACCAAGCTAAGACGTTTAGCTTGGTGTAAGATTACGCCTTCCACAAATTTAAGGAAACATTTCTTGAGACATGCTTAGGAGACCATAAGTCTTTTTTGTCCTACGTTAGAGTTGCACAGGGAAAGATACAAACGGTAAGCTCATTAAGGAATACTAACGGAAATACAATCTGCAATGCGAAGAGGAAAGCGAATATCATAAATGTCTTTTTCCAAAGCGTGTTCACGCTCGATAGTTGCAGAGATACCCTCTCGGAGATTAATTAACTCACGTTGATGTATACAATAAGTATATCCTCTACCGAAGATGGAATTACAAAACTTTTGCGTAATATTAAGCCGAATAAATCGTCAGGTCCAGAAGGTATTCCAGCTAGACGGGTGAAAGTACTGGAAGAAAGCTTCACCTATATTTACTTAGTCGATATACGAAGGCAGTGTCCCAGAGTAGGCTCGAAATTAGCGAATGTTACGCCTGTTTATAAAACCGGATTAAAGGAGGACCTAGGAAATTATAGATTTATCTCATTAACTTCGCTATCCGGAAAAGTAATGGGGCACTTCGTTGACAGCTCACTAATGAATTTCTTAGATTGCAATCGTTTCCTCAGTACGAACCAACACGGATTTCATCCTTATCACATAATTTTTTTATATTATTTAAGATATTTATCCGTAAATCTTTCATGCATTCCCTGAGTTTGACATTATTCCTGATTTTTGGCGATGCAGCAGATTTAGGATATTGTCTTCTATAAAATTAATCTCCTTTAGTGATATTCCTTTAAATGGTGACTTACTGTGTTTATCCTTCTGTTTCTCTCGCACTCTTGCCGACTCTAATACGAATACAACGGATGTTAAGAGGTAATGATGTCATAGCATTCTCCCGAAGCCGCATTCCTAATTCTTACTTTACCGGCGCCTTTCTTCCTTTCTTAATTTCCCCGCCCTCTTTCGCCTCCATGAAATCATCCGAGTGCTTCCCAATGGCGCTCGTTGCAACGCGATCGACAAGCTCTTCTTAACTTTCGGAGTTTGCACTCGAGAGAAGAAGTGTTGCTCCTGTTAGACTTCATAACAGTGGTTTTACCTTCAAACGATCGCAATTGAATTCGGCAAGGATCTTCCTGAAATAAAGCAGCGATTCTCCTTTGATTAAATCCTTGCACATGATGAACTATCATAAATAATTTGTTGCGCGAGTAGATGTTACATGCATTTTAATTAGCTTTCGTAACTTTCTGTAAGCATATACGCTCTTCTCTGTTAAACATTAAAGACACCATCATCGAGTTTTATGTGTCTGAAGTTGGAGTTTTGAGTTTTCTCAAATACATCCCATATATTCAACCAAAACTTACCCCCTCTCTCACATAAAGCCTTTTAAACCTGTTAGGATCTTAAATGTTGAAGTCGAAGAACTAAGACGTTTCATCTAAGCATCTAAGCCATTACCCATATATTATTCTGTCACATTTTGTACACGGAAGAAAACAATTCAGAATAACTTTAAAGCTCTAAGAATTTTATAGGAAATAAAAGAAGCTAAGAATATTATAAGACAACAATTTCATGATGTAACACATAATACTCAATATAGAAGTCAATACATAGAACAGTAAACTATGACTTACAATCTTACTAATACTTTCAAAATTGATTCCCGCTAACCACAGATTCTTCATCAAAATGATATTCCCCTAAAAAAATCAATTTTAACCTTGTGATTTCACAACGAAACTAATTTATTATTTCAACTCTTTCGTTTTTCTATATTTGCTAAGTGTATCCAACGAGCCCTTTCTATAAGTCTGCGAATGACTTATTATTGACTTTCTCCATTGTGATTGGAATATGGAATCATCCTCAGGGAAAATGCAATGAAGGTAGATAACGCTTAAATACGGAATTTTTGTAGGAAATGCATGATTTTCATCACGATAAGAATACAACTACGCGTCCATGAAAATACGATAAATAGTAGTAGCGTATGGAAATGTGAGATAACATAATCAGCTAAATTTCGATGTTTCTAAATTTTTATGCTGACCTCCAGGGTCAAAAGGGGAATGAATCACGTCCTTCAAAGATCTCAGGGAAATGTTTAGTAGATTTATCAGTTGAACCACCTTAGTGATTTTAAGAGTGAATCAAACCTACACCACTGTAGTATGAAAAAGCGCGTTATTCCCCATCCTTTAAATAGATATTTCAGAAGGAGAAGAAATAGTGGGGAGTATGTTTGAATTGGTTTGCGAATGTAGTTCTTTTTCGGTTTTTCCTAAGGAGACCGAAAATCTTTCGGTGTGGAAGTTATTCCTTTGTAACTGTTTTATAAAATTTGATATAATTCCATAGGAAATTCCGTGATAGTTATGAATAAAGTTAGTGTAATAAGAGGGATGCTATATGGGGAGAAGAGGAACCCTTTCTACCAAGTACATCTCAAAAGATGCAAGAGGAAATTCAACATACGTTGACGTCTTATTTGTGATGTAAATATACATTTAAACCTACTTTTACATTTTATTAATACCGGAAAAGTAGGATTTTTAAAGGTATGTTTACAAATTATTTTATTATTTTTTCCCATTTCATTCTTTTCGGTGGATTTGAGTGAGGGAATAGGTCAGAAAATAACTATAACAAAATAGTGTTTTTCTTTGAGTAATTCTTTGCATAATTGCCAATTCCCGCGAAAAATAATTCCTTTCGATGCATTGGATTTTTGCATTTCCTCCCTTGCTTATCATTTTATTATAGGTCAGTTTTTGATTGCTGATGTTTTTCTATTCGATATAACCATTTATTTTTATATCCTGCGTATTCTAAAAGTATTTTCTTTAAAGGTATTAAAATTAAATCGACAGTCTATTTACTTATATCTACGTGCTTATCTTCTGTATTATTGAAAGTAAATAAAACCATAATAACGATTGATACCTACTCCTGGTACCTCAGCTTCAAATAACAAACATTTTCTTCTTTTATTCATCTATTTGTGGAAAAGAAAATTAAAATATCCTTATATTTCATTTAATCCTTTATTTATTGTGCACCAGTCAGCTGGTCAGTAACTTAAATACGTTACTTTTTCATTTACATTCGTTTACTCTGAGGTTTAGTTGCCGGTTATACTTTATAACCCTCATTATCCAATTGTTCGAAAAATGGACTATTGTTGGATTGGGAAATGTTATTTCAAGACTTAATAATTATAATATTTCTCTAAGCTTCAGCACCAACAAGCTACAAATAAATTAGGAGTTTCTTCGGATTCAAATTTAATCCAAGCTCGAAATGTTCTCTTTTACAGAATGATTCACTCAAAGTATCATTCACATCTATTAATAATTATTAGTCGTTCATCATCCAAGGTTTCAACTTACGTTTCTTGCCAATATCCCTCAGATATCGTTTCGGTAATAAATTCGGAGAAGTTTTCCAACTGTGAGAAAAAGATTTTTAATAGTCAACGTCCGCGCGGTACAGCTCCGTTAATCTAGGAGGAGGCAATTTCTCGCCGCAGAAGATTCTTAGGACGTTGAAATTATTTCTCTTTCGGTCGACTCCTTTTTTGCCAACCTTTTTAAGCATTCTTTCACCTCCGCGGGAAGTTGCCGAAGCAATCATTTTCCTCGGCCTTGCATCGAGCCATAAGCTGCGTGTAATTCGCCATGTTCTTTGGCAACCCGCCTCTTTGCTTCGTAATTTGTTAGGCGAACGGATTACAATTTCCGAGAGATAAAGCAGCTCACCGAGGAGATGCTTATGAAATACTTTCGCAGTTCAATTTATCCTATTTTCCATTCAAAGGAATAATTGCTCACTCGCGAAGCAATATTTAATGTTCAGCCGACGCCAACTTCTTGGCTCGCAACTAGCCTATTTAAACTTTAAATGGCTCTCCGAAAATAGCGATCCTAGTATGAAAGTTTTCCGGCGTGAATTATACAGGCGAAGACTTTATTAACGTGTAACGCGTAAAGAAGAATTATACTCTGATATTACCCAGTTGCAAATTATTCTACGGGTATTCTCACACCGTAATAACTTTTGAATTTTTAATGAGACTTTCTGCTGGCCGGAGAGAGTTAATAATAAGATTATGAGTTTGATACTATGAGTTTTTCACTTGGAATGTCAATGAAATATTTTCCGTACGTAAATGAGAAACGAATGAATAGAGAATTTTCAATCTGTGGAGGAACTCGAAGAGAGTTTGATAAAAGATATTTGTCTCTTGTTTCCCAGGTGTAATATTTTTGCTCAATCAAGTTCTCGTCAAGAAACAACATAACATATAAATGTCCGGAAAAATTAACTCACAACAGCCACGGATATCTCCACATAAAATTGTGGATCGGGTCGAATAATTTACAATCTTTTGTTACATTAATTAATTTAAAGAAAGGGCTCGATTGAAAGTTAATTTCATTGATATGAGTTATGATTTTTGGAGAAAACTTCTGGTGGGGTTGTTGACTCTCTGATCCTAGATGTACCTGCATCGAATTCGAACCTGCGACTTTAGATTTAGTTTAGGGCGTCCCCGCCCAAAGACCATCAGCCACCTCGGTCGAGATTGTGATAGAGAAATTTTGGAACCGATTCATCCTTTGAGTAAAGCTAAGGCGTGCCTTCAAATTTACCTTAACCAGAATTGCTATCGCTCACTCTCAGTTGGATGATTCTTTTCTCTCTCATATAAGAATATTATGACGTGTTCTTCTGAAAAAGCTTATCATTCTGGCGTTCTAAAGTAATAAAGCTTCATTTGGAAAGTGATTAACAAACTTGACTTCCGATTCAGCATGCAAATTGTAAGTATGAATATATCATGTGTTTCCAGTTGAGTAGCATCGATGAATACTGACCCTTAGGTAGCTATTCTCAAACCGTGATTTTTCCTGCAACAGCTTTACTGGGAAAGAATTTCTTTCATACGAATTATATGTTGAACAACTACTTTAAGAGATTTGTGTGTGCTTTGCTAAGGTAATCAGATAATATCAGTTCACCCATCGTGTTAACAGATTTTTATTAAAATCTACATGAAGTATCAATTAAAATTAGACTAATCTCGAACTTTCATACGAACGACATCTATCAATTCTTCTCATACTACAATTCAACACAGTTATATGACACACACATGAAACATGCGCATTTGTAATGTAATATTGGTAACATCGTGTTTTAACAAAGCTATCTCCTTCATCTCAGATTCAAGATTCATTTCCCTTGATGGGAAATTAGTGAATATAAGTCCATGAACATGTATAAAAATGGTGGAGTATGGCGTTAGAAACTGTAACCTTTATTGTTAAAGCGTGATTATCCCCGACTGCTTGTCAATATCCTCAGTTCATCCTCATCATCGATCCCCAAAAATTCTCACATTGCACTCCCTTTTACTCTCACCCCTTTCAAAATTTCCCATCTCCTTAAGAAGGTGGGGGTGGAGAGGCAAATGAGAGAAGCATCAAGCGAGTGTCGCGAGACACAAAGTAAATCAAGAGGAGAGTAAGGGTCTCCGATATCAACGGGAGGGGAAGAGACAACATTATCCGAGTGATCTTGTGGGCAAAGCCTTCGAAGGCGGGTGCCCCAGCAAAAGATTCACATTAACAGGATCGAGAGGGCACCGAGTGCCAAGAGGTTGCTACTAACAACACCGCTTCCCCCTTCAACCCTTTCCTCCCGTTCTGCACAATCCCCAGCCGACACCAGAACCACCGTCTACTGGAGTGTCTCCAAGACAACTGCTTCGTAATTGGAGCGCAATGCTTCGTGGGACCGAGCTTAACAAGCGTCGCATACTACGGAGATTATCAAAGTGCCCAGCGGTAAAGAGTGCGCAGAATCCTATACACTGCGAGCCCGCGATTCTCTTTGTCCTAAGAGGGGAAATGCAGCTGCTCTTAAATGTATCCGAATCACGAAACAGTTATGCAGATTTAGGTTCATTTCCTTAAAGGACAGTTCCGTGTGCGACAAATGGCGTCGGTGTTTGCTTTAAGTGCTTTCGCCTCAAAACACGAGGATGATATGACGAACTTAAATGGGAGGAGGAAGCGCCTCTGCGTTTGGATGAAGCATACACTTGTCGTATTTTCGCGGCGCTGATGAGAGTCAACTAAGATCGCGCATTGTGCATCTCCGGATGAGTTTTTTTGTCGAATAAACTGTAGGGTGCAGCAGGGCAGCTATGGAGGAAGTATTTTGGTCGACTTCTCTGCTACAAATGGAAGTAATTTTCAGATGTGTTAGGAATTTTTTTATGACTGAGAAAGAAACAACTAGTACCTTTTAGATATTAAGAATACAGTTAAATTTTATACCAAGTCTACATCATTTTCTGAGTTTTAGAAATTGATTTCTGCAAGATTTCAGTCTTCGTCATGGATGATGGAGAAAAGGTAAGGCACTCACTCACTCCTCAACTTGCCTAGTAAGCGCCATTCTCTCTCCTGATCAATAGGTAGTTAATGCTGGTGGCGTCGCGGTTCTAACCAGCCTGAAGCCTAATTTCTTCGCGTGAACACATGGATATTAAGTTGTATATTATTCCAGTGTTGGCGCATGAAAACATTGATCTTCTAAGTCTTTCGTTACGATAAAAAATTAAGTTTTGTTGTTAGTTTTCCCAATACAAAAAATATGGTTCGTTTCTCGTTAAGCTTAACATTACTACAGAATGATAGCAATAGTAAGTATTTTCATGTAGTTTTTTTCCCTTTGAACTTCTTTATCGTTTAAATACATTGCGGGATACATTTTCCAAACGTATATCTCAGATAATGAATATTTGTAACTCCATAAGTTTTCAAGGCAAATTCACATATTTCTTATGCATTCAAATTAATTCATTAAACAAATTAACTAATTTCAATAACATACATTAATGCATTTGCTATTATGTACATTTGTCCGAGCCCGCTAGACAAAACTATAACCCATTGAGTGACGAAATTGTATTCCTCATATTTTTCGTTTTAGCCAGCCCTATTAAAATGTTGCTGAGGTTTTTCGTTACGTTAAGTTGGATACCTTTTCTTTTTTTCCAACGTTCATTATTGATTACTTTATCATCTTTCTAATTGTATTACCTGATGTCTGCTGTGGCACAAAGAACTAATGAGAGAAATCTTATTTTTGATATTTTTTCTGTATTCCTAACACAAGGCTGTTTACACATCCTGGCTTATACTAATCTGATCCTCAGAATTCAATTTAAATACACTCGGCATCTTCATTGGTTCGGCACTGAGAAGTTAATTTTCAGTCTCATGCACGTCAAATTTTTATTATTATTCCCATCGGATTGTGGGTTTTTATTCAAAGCCTTCTGTGTTTTACTAGATATTTTACTTTTTACGAGGTTTTTCACTTATTATTTGCCTTAATTTATGTAAAAATTATCTTTGAACGAGAACTTTCAATAAAGACCGGTGATCTTTGCTTGCATTGGAAACAATAATGTTTAATACGTAGTGGTATTTATAAAAGTGTTTCGGCAGCTGAACTAATTTCGCACATATCGGCGCTCAACAGGTATCGAACCCGGGACCGCTTTCAAAAGGTGAACGCGCTACCCGCTTGTCTACCCGACATACCAATACTTAACTCATTTCGTCATTAATACAGTCATATAAACTGATGCATTCAATGACTAGGTTACGTTCAGTAAATAATGTGAATGAGTTCACTCAGAAGTACTTGTTAGCAATTGTCATAGAAAAGAGAAAACTGAAAATATTTACATTTTGGTAGATATTAAAGTATATTCAATTATGAAACAAATACGCATAATTTTTACTGTACCTACAGAACTATAAAACTTCCTCTCTTGATTTGCTTATTCTCAGCAGTCAATAGTCCTTTCTTGCAAAGCTCAGCCGTTTACTATCTCTGTTTTGCCTCGCGTTATTATGACTGGTATTGCACAACGATCCGGCTCAATCTCACGTGATCCCAAACATCAATCTAATATTAACTCTCATCAACATTCCTCCACAACGCCTAAGGTTTCCATCTTATGCGACGTTGGCTAAATTCCAAATATGGTTCCGCCTTGTCATAGTTTGAGGGTACAATTAATTCACTAATTAGTATCTCCCGGATCGGCAATATAATAACGAGAAATGCCTCTTCGACATAGACAAAGGGAGAAGCTCTCACTCCCTTCCGCTCTCATCTTTCTCTCCGATAAAATGTCTCCCCATCTCTGACATCCCTTTCTTTTGAAAGTTAAGTAAAGGCCTATTCATGGCGTCAGCTCCTAATTCTGTCTCGTCTCGCACTCTCTCGAATTTCCTCCGCATCTTCTTACACTTATTTGTTCTTCAATGTCACTGATTCCACTTCTAGTCACTCACTCTTCATTAACCCATCTTTTCCATCCCTTTCTCTCATTTCCCCGCCATGCAGTCTCATTTTTGCCTCACTCCCGCCCTCTCCGCCGTCCGATCTCTATTCGACATCATGGAAAGTCATCCGACGACGTTAGCGTCGCGATAAAAGTAAATATCGTAATTGTTTTCGAAAACAACTAACAGCATTAAGCGAGAGCTTGGAAACTGTCAGGGTTCATTAAAGCCATTTGAGGGGAATGTGCCTTTAAGGCAGCTAACTCCCTCCCGACTAAAAGCTATGGTTATTTTGCATATCAGGGTTGGAGAACGGCTTATGTAAGGGATTATATGGCGCGACAGAAATTTGTCAGAATCGAAGAACAAGCGCGTAACAATATATAGGGATCGGGGTGTTGTTTAGTTTAGTCTTTGCTAAGATCATACCCAAATAAAATAGCTCAAATTGGTTTTCTTCAAAAATGTAAGCAACATATTATATTATTAGTGTATATTATTATTATTAGACCCTTTATTGGTGAGATAAAGCCCAATAGGCAGCTGTTCCACCTAAAATAATTAAAACATTTTAGAGAAAAATAGAGAAGAAAAACAAAAAAGGTAATATTTTTGTTTTGTAAGGCCAAATCTCTACAATTAAAGGTTGAAAGAGAAAGAACCCCTTTGGCAGGAAAACACCTACACAAAAAAATGAAATGAAAAGACCGCTATAACACACAGATCAAAGAACGTCAGGAATATTCTGAATGAGAAAGAAAGTCGGGAATATTCTGAATGATACTTTGATAAATATAGGTCAAATACTTCTGTTTCAATCATAATTTAGACAGAAAAAGAGTTCAAATATATGCGGACAAAAATTTAAATGTATATCCGTAGTCGATGGCAATTTTTCAATAAGAAAGATGCCATTCTATCTACTTCATGTCATATCTTGTTATTCGCTGAGGACTGAAAGATGTTTAAGCAAATAGATTCCGTCCATGATAGTGTATCGTTCCAACAAGCTTAGTGTATATTGTCTTACTGTGTAAATAAGTGGTTATTGAAAATTAACCCCAAGAAATGCACCGATTTATCATTTACACTCAAGAGAATCCCCATCAAGCATTCTTATCGGCTTCATAGCAGGATTATTCCCTCGGTCGACACGCAAAGAGACCTTGGAGTTATTTTTGATTCGAAACTCTTGTTTATTGAACATATTAAAAAATAGTCTTCCCAGGCAATGAGAATGTATCGCTTTTCAGAATTATTGGATCTTTGTGGTTTAAGAAAATTTTTCTTTCGTTGTATACTACCAACGATCGATTATTGTTCTCTTGTTTCGACAACGGCTACAGACTCAAACATTCAAATTCTTCAGAGACCAATTAATTTCTTTCTTTCAACTCTCCGGTACCGTCACAAGCCTTTTTACAACCTTAAATTAGAAAAAAACAGCAACTTCCTTAGGGATAACATCTCTCACCGAACGTTTAAAGGGCAAAGGCTTTCATTTTTTCAGAATATTTTCAAGGGTAAATAAAGGATTTATGAATTGATTTCTAGTTATTTCCCTCCGTGTCCTTTCCTTTCCGACTATATTAAACTCTTTATTCCATTATTCTACACCTCGACTTTACATCACCAAACGATAATTTATCTATCGCTTGCCACATCTTTACAACAGTATATTATCTCTTTCTCTTTCATTAGATCCATTTGTATGACTTTTACCTGAAGTATGACACATTGCCACCTGTATTATTATTTAAAATTGTAGTTGCAGAGTTAGTTTTGTTCTTTGTTTCTATATTTGTCTTTTCATGGCGTTTATTTCTTTCTTTTAAATTTGTATACTTTTTTGTTACATGGTTAATTGTTTTCAAACCATTGAATAGGCCTTATGCTGTTACTTTTTAATAAATAAACATTTAGGTCCGGCAATATAATGTATACAATGGACATGAATAAAATGGAGTTTACTTTTCTCTTTAAGTCCAGGTTTTCTATCATTTTTTTAGAATTAAACTAAGATCATAGTTTTTCCCCATGCCAATCCCTAAGTCCATTTTAAGCACACATTATAATACCGGGACTAAGTATCTTTTATGAAATGTAGATCAAACCACTCGTGGAAAAAATGTACAACACAGAAAACTCTGTCATATCTACTAAATTAAACGGTTATTAAAATTAACGATATCAGAAAAATAGCTAAATGTTTTATTTCATGAGGTGACTACATAAGTATTTTCCAATTAGTTAAAAGAATGAAGCGAATATGTGAGACGTTAGATTATCTTCTATTTAGACGGGACTACTATATTATCTCTTGCTTACTCATTGAAAATCAACCGTTAGTTCTACTACTAAACAATAAATTTGAGTACAAGAGAATGTTTCTAGATTATTTATTGGAGAGTAGACTTGAGCCTGCTTTCCTATTTCCTGCGGAAAATTGAAAGTATTGCGAAAAGCAGGTGAGTAAAATGAATGGAGTTTAAATGAAGTACGAGGAGCTATAGACTGAAAGGCTGTATGATTAAAACGAAAGGAATGTTTTATGATTGTTTATTGGAAGGAAGGTTGAAGCAGAATGACTAAGGAGTGCAAAAGGGAGAGAACAGAGGTAAAGCTGGTTGAATGTTGTGACTGGAGAACTGAAGACAAGAGACGATTGTATTCTAAAAGAACAAAATGGAATGAATAGATGTCTGTATGTATCTGTAGCGAAAGATGTTTGCACGCAGAGGAGAGTCAGTTTCTTACTCTTAGCTTCCATAGCTTCCCGAGATACAATGGATTCATTGTTTTATTAATGCGTTGTTTCTTCAATTGTAGTGCTCCGGTACATATCGTATGGAATACTAGGAACTGAAATGGTATAAAATGACTCTGCATTTCGTGATAACAGATTGTGATATTGCGTGACATTTTTCAATAGCCTTTCCATTTTGAATCCAATGTTGCTTATTAGTTAATCTATTTTAATATGTTGAATACTACATATACGTATTTGTTTTCTGCTTGGGGTTTAAAAAGACTTTAACATTCTGATGCTGGGCAAATGCTGAAAAACTGGGCCGTCCCTTCGTTCTGCTATTCCAAGGTAGCCGTCTGACAGCTCTTAGTAAGTACTTTTATTCTTTGAGTAAGGAAATGCCTTCAAAAACTGCTGTCTTCTATACAAATATATATGTATTTTATTTTTATCTAAATTGGCTTTAAGAAGTTTGGGGCGTATATTTTATTGTTTTTTTCAATTTTATTTGTTTAAAATTAAAAAACGATTACAAAATAAGGTGGTGAAAATTTGTACATCTACATAAGTACCCTGCAAGCCGCTTTTCGTGGCAGGGGGTTGCCAATATACTCGAAATTGTTTTCGTAAGATAGAAATTCAGTAACCACCTTAGTTCGTGTCGCTTATACTCTTTCATTTTACCCATGTTATGCATTCCTTATTTTTATAAGTCTAATTTTATAGATGGGAGATGGATAAATTAGTTATTTATATTTTTATCTTACTGTATAATTTTCATTAGATAAGATAGTCTAAACCAAACATATGTTTATTCGCGGAAAGAAAGTTTCATTCGTATGATTACTATTATTATCTTTAATCTTTGACTCCTTAGTTTTTCAAGGAATTTATTGGGCGATTTTGCCACTAAGAGATAAATTTTGAATCTCCTAAGGTAAAAAATACCATGAAAGATTTAGTTTGTAAAGAAAGAAAGATCTTTCCTTAAAGAAGTCCCCAGAAGTTTCTCGGTTATTTTAGAATGTATTTTTCTACGTAATTGGAGCAGAATTTCCGCCTAAGTAGCATTAGCCATTTAGCTAGGCCACATACGCTTCGAAAAGAATGAGGCGAGCCGAGCTAGAAAATTTTCGCTCCGCATTGTGAGCAAATGTGGCACATTTAATTCGTATTTTACGATATTTAATTTAGTTAGAAAAATTTCCTCGACATTCATCTATACGTTAATGAATTCCTTAAACTCCGAGTATTACTCATACTTTCTCCTAATGTCCCCTTAGTTCACTTTGCTTGGAGTGGGTTACTTGCCCCTAATTACGAATGTTTAGCTCATAGTTTTATGGTTGAACATATAAAATATCATCGCCAAAATCACAATGGATAGAGTGTAAGGTGAAGGAATCCAAATTTATGATTGATGGAATCCTTAATTGAGATTGATTTTGAGAGATCAATAAAAGTAACATTTGAGGTCCAACTCAAAGGTACTGTTTACAAGCTATTAGCCGTTTCAGAGACACTTCCAGACTTACCGTTAAATACAGTCATGAATGTAATTATAGAATAACTTCGTTTCTTTGTGTTGGTCTTCGTTTCTTGTTTTTTATACAAATCTGAGATTCAAGATATTTCGGTCTTTGGATTTTTCATTCCTTAAGCTGAAATTTAAAGAAGTGATTGTTTTTACTGTGTCGTTGAAAACGCTTTAGTAGCATATAAGTGTATGTATACGTATATGTCGCCTTGCTTTAACTTGGAATCAAATAGGGAATCGAAGGATGAGAGCATGTAGTACACGGTGTCTCCGATTTCGCGTAATAAGCCCCTTCGAATTCCGGAGAAAACTAGGACATGATCTGGAACTGTATCACAGGACGTACCCTCGCGGAATCGACTAGACGTATTCCGTTCTTCACTGAATCGAACTGTTTCCCATTTTCGATAAGAACTGTTATTTCCAACACAGCGACGAAATCAAACCTCTCAGAGCTCTCCTCCGCGGAAGATGTCCTCCATTCTCTCCATGGGAAGAGACTGGGCTCGGTTCCGGGAATCAAAATAGATAGGGTGCCCTTTCCGTTCCCACTGGTCCCCGGTTCCTTTCCGTTTCACTGATCCAGCAAAGAGATACTGTTGCGCCACGCGTGATGGGCTCCCACTTCCCTTTTCTTCAGCCCTTGCTTCGTTGCCTGCGAGACCTCATTATCAACCAGTTATACCCATACCCCCTGTCCAAAGGGAGCACCCATTATTCCTCCCTCTCAATAATTAGCGCCATCTGTTATTGCTTCCTCTTTCGCTTCTTTATGTCTCCATAGTTACATTTCCTGTTCCCAGTCCTCGTTCTTTCCCAACACACCTTCATAATGACCCCGCCTCGAAATCCCGGTCGCCCTTTAGCATTTTTTCTCACCGAAGGTACGACTCACTTTGACACGCCTGGTTTTTCCCTTTGATGAGTCGCCGTCGGAAGGGTTAAGAGACCCCACCGCGGTGGTTGTTGCTGAGATTAACCAGTGGGGCGCCTTTATTACTGCTCGTCCCATTAAGGTGAAGGATAGGGAGCCGGTTGTTTGATTCCCGTTTAAGAGGGTGAAAGATGGAAGGATTCTAGTAATTAGCGAATGACTCGTACCGCGTGTTCCGTCACAATGATATTAAAGTTTTCAGGCATAGACCTTCAGACCCTGAAGCTTAACTATGCGATATTTTAACCTTTATATCCACATAACAGGTCAAATATGGAATAGTTTGCCATTTTTTTAAATTTTATTTTAATCGGCTTCAATCTTTGTGCCTTATAGATAATCTAGATTTAAAAATAAATCATTCGTTGAAAAAATTAATCATTCGTTGAAGCCTTCTTTACTAGGAACTACATAGCGTAGAGATAAATAAAATATTTACTAGATTAATAGAATGAATCAACTTCTTGGGTAACTTAATGATAGGACTCCATGAAAAAACAAGAAAATGGATGAACGTTAACCAATTAATATCTATTGCAAAACTACAGTGGTTTCCACTCAAAGAGTCATTATCAGGTGTCATAATGATATCTGTAAGAAAAAGGAGCGCGACTGTGTTTATATATTAGAGTTTTGAAAACAAGTTCCAAAAAGCCGTAGTTCTAGTAAAAACGTTTAGTTGAAATTGTAGCAGTAGACAGTTTCTTTGAGCTTGTATTCAAAATTCTAATGTAGTGCGATTCTGATGATTCCATGGGTTTGGAGTAGTAGTAGCTTAGGTCATTTCGCACGTAGAATCCACCGAGAATCAAACCCGGAACCGCATTTACGGAAGTCGAACGCGTTGCCCACTTGGCTATCCGGAGTAGCTATATGGAGTAGAAACCATGGTCGTTTGCAGTTTACACACCATCATTAGGTGTTATGACTCGAGGAGTTGAAATAATGATCATTTAGCAGTAAATATTATGGTTCATTTAAGTTCATCTTTTCCTTCTTTATGTAAGAATACTAAACTTAATTTAAAACTTATATTTCTGGGAGAGCTTGAGTTTATCTCTCGACTTTAAATCTGAGAGAAATCCACAAAGCTTTGTTTGAAGTTATTTCATTTATCTCTACTTTTTATCAAACACGATTCTTTTCTCAATTCCCTTTTCATGTCCATATCACGAATGGTTGTGTACTCGACGGGCAGCTTCTAAATATCTGAAAAAGAAAATATTCCCAAGTTCGAATTAAATTTAAAAGCATCTTTTCAGCAAGAATGATTTGGGTTTTGATTATAGAAAGTTTCTTCCGGCTCGAGAAATCGAATACGCTCCAAGAAACACTTCAAGGAGGACGTTTCACTGAATCTCATCTAACCTCAAGGTTTCTTCCTCAAAATTTTGATTACATGTGTTTTAGAAATTAATTTTCTAATTTGGTGACCTGGAAATATGTTTAAATTTGTAGATAAATAAAAGGTCTGGGATCAAAAGATTTCCAGCTGAATTTTTTTGTTTTATATTTCCGTATCCTCGCTTTGAAGGCTTCAACATTTCCAGAAGCTGCTTTATTTACGATGATTTTTCTATAGAATCTTAATATTCAAATATAAAGTGCCAATAAAAGTGTATTTTTACGTCCATAATTTGTGAAATTGAAAATATTTGCTCTAGATTAGGGGTACTCAAACTTAATTAATTTGATCATCCCGTATTCCTATCCGCCATCATAAGAAAACAATTAATATAAACCAAAGTACCGAAAAAGGAACAATAGGAACATTTTGCTGATAAGATGAATTTTGGAATACTTTGATATCAGTATATACTTACCCTTAGATATGTACCTTACCCTATGAGCGAATTCTCCATACAATTTGATGGTAGGGGTTGTTCTCCAAGTTGTGTATAAATTGGTAAATTTACCATCTTTCTGACTTCAAGGGCTTTTTATGTAATAAGGGCCATTTTATGCGATCATGGTACTAGATCCATCTTGCTTTCTTCCTACTAACTCATAGAAAGGATAGGAATAGTATTAAGCATCAGCAATTATATCTCTTATTTACAACTCCTGTAATTAGAAAATGTTATACGATTGAAAGCAATTCCTATGCAAGAAGCCGAACTTCTCGCAGATTCTTTGATGTAGCGATATGTAATTCCGAGGAGATTCTCTTCAGTAAAACCGGAAACGTTTTGTAAAGGAAATAATACCGGAAACTATGTTACGCGAAATATTTTTAGTGAAGTTTACTCATCTACCAAATCATTCGTATTTGTATTTGTAAGTCCGAAAGACAGCAAAATAGAATATTTTGTTAACAGGTTCGTTAGCTAAGGTGCACAGGATGAATGTAGTTACTTCATAGATCATCACGTGTTTATCAACTCACAGTTCGAAAGTTCAGAAGTTTAATGTATGACAATACAAAGGGATTACGAAAGAATACGAAATTATAAGCCTTCTTCGTCGTGATAGACTCCAGTTATTTTGATAGTTATTGCTTGCCATTGGACTATTACATCAAAGTCGATCGAAGCCAGAGGTGTGTTAGACACCACAAATTATTCGGGGACTCATCTTTCATTTCAGCGGACAAAGCAACTAGTTATACCGTAATTTAGTTAAAAAAATATTTCCTTTAAACCTCCATGTTAAAAGCATACGTACTCGTATATTTATTTATTTATTTAAATTTACACTGCAATTTGGCCTTCTGACCAGGTGGCAGCGTTGGAGGGGGAACATTACATGAAAAAATAGGATTGCCTGGCATTCGTCCTAGGACGGGAGGAAAAACCCTCCAAAAACCTCCCGTAAATATGGTGGGCCCTTATGTTCTGTTTTTTCCAGGGCTGTCCCAAAATTAATCATTCCGTTCTGTCGTTATCGTTGAAAAATAAATGTAATCATCACATTACTGTCTAAATTCTCTGAAATGATTGTTTTTAGTATAGTTACGAACATACCTTTCGCATGGAAATCGTGCCGATAATTTTTCTGATGGACGGATGTCTCGATGTCAACTGTTTCCGGATTTTGTATATCTTTTTACGGGAATTGGAACGAGAGACACGGATTGATCTCAGAGATACAAGAGTTAAAAGTCCGACCTTATACAGAAGCCCGACGCATTAGCTCAAATTGCCATTTCGATCGTACCACGCTCCAAATATTCCCCTGCATCATGCGGAAGCAACGCCAAAATATGGCTTTAAGTAAAGCGGAGCATTAAAGGACGGTGCACTCACCTTTGACGCAGAGAACTCCGAATCACGGTGACATTTCTCGAGGACACGGGACATGAGAGAAGACATTTTTCTCCATCCCGTCGCAAATAAATACGGTTGATGTAGCGAGGGCGGCGTTCGCGAGGAAAGAAACTCGGAGGTCATTCCGAAATCTAGTTCTAACGAGTTATGTGAAGTCGCACCCGCGAGATTATCAGCGAAAAGGAAGAATGCCGAAAAAGAAAAAAAGGCATGGGAAGGCCTTTAAGATCCGTAATTGGAAGGGAGTGAGGGTCGAGGGAAATGGGAGGGAGGGTAGGGAGCATAAGGACGGAGTTTTTGAGAAGTGCTGAGTAACTAGGCGCCTGAACGCCTCGAGATGTCTGGAGGGAGAATTAGCTCCTGGAACCTGGTTATCGTTGGTTCGGCCAAAAAAAGAGGTATGAAAGGAGTGAGATGAGGGAAGGGAACAAAAGGAAGACAAAAGAGGGTCGTCTGAAATGGCGAGGAGTCGGAAGGGACGCGGTAAATAGAGTGCATCTGTTGAGACGGTTTGAAATGGTTTGCCAGGTTCAAAGGGGGTCCATTCGGAGAAATGGGACAGCTTTAATGATACGTTTTCTTATTTATAAACAGTGCCTTTAATTCTCCGGCTCTTTCCCCTTACCCTTTCACGTTTTTTGGTCGCGTTTGCTGTAATGACCCTTGCATCTAGGTTAACCACTGGTTTCCCGTGTTTTAGAGTTTCTGATTGTATGCCTCTAATTGGTTTTCGCGGGGTTACTTATTTTTAGGAAAGAATCATCCTAACGAGAGAAAAAGGAGAAGCTCGCGAGAGCTAAGTGCTCTGATATCCTTTAAAGTTTTCTATGTCCAGGAAACGTAACAAGTAATATGAAGAAATGAAAGAGAATAAGATTGGAGCAACCGGGAATCGAACCCACGTCTCCCAAACTCCGGGAGGCTGCTATGTCCTCTATGCTACCACGACAGAACATTATCGCTTTCAATTTTTTAGGCTATGATGAGACCTGGGTTCGATTCTTTTTCTCTTTCATTTCTTTATCTAAATTCCAGCATGTGAACAATGCGTTTATCATCGCTTGTTACAATTTATATTTATTATCCTGACCATGATTCAAAGAATATTTGAGGATCTATGTATGTGTGCGTGGGATGGAATACAGGCAATGTACTCAATGTTTTCCCTCAGAATTTCGTTACAGTTATATTTTTATTAATTCAATCATGTTAATATGTCATTCTAAAAAGCATTTCATATCCATCCAAAGATTGCCACTTTTTGAATGATGAGTTCGTTCTTTTTCATATGAACGATTTCAAAAATGTATTTTCGTCCTCAAGCCGTTGCTATTGAGAATGAACAAGAGTTCCTTAAGAAGAAATAAATAATGTTTTTAATGTGTGCTAATAGTTCTGTGATTCTTTCTGAAGCGTGATACTTTTATAGCTACACATTAGAGTCATCTTAGATAAACGGAACTGATAGCACGCTGAACTCAGGCTGTGGCTGTAATGACCTAAAAGATCGTAACTTTCGATATAACCATATTTGCCTCTGAGCAAACTTCAACCCCCTTTCCCTTGAGCGGAAGCTATAATTCTCCGTAAATCCACAACTGAGAGCTTAACTTTAAGAAAATGGTATTACATGGCATTAAGAATATTGCGAAAGGACCAGGGTAGGATTACTTTAAGTACAGCAGCTAGGAAAGAGGATTGATTTTGAAAGGCTTTGAGCTTCATTTTATGGAAGCTTATGTTTAATCGGAAGAAATGTAGTAGCGATGAAGGGGAAAGTACGCGAGTGTACGACTTCGCAAACAAAAGACACACGCTCCGCCCCAAAGGTACGCTGCTCAATATCGTCTCGGAATCGCTTTCTTGGAACGCATGGAATTAAGATGAAAAAGCACGTTATAATTAGATGAGTGACGCTTGAGTGGATAGCGCTCTAGAGGTGCTTCTGTTGAGTATAAAGGTTGTGACGCTCCGATGACCACCCTGTCGCACGCGAGATATGTCACAGTCAGGGATATGCTTTCATATGAAGAGTTTGAACTTCTGCACTCCCGATGTTTGGAGGCTAATGAATTATTCTCGGTATAAAAAGGTATTTAAAGGATTTATCATTTGAATGCACGTAAGGGAACACGGCAACGCCCCGACTTCGGAATAGGATTTGCACCAATCAACTGGTCTTATGTTGAGTTTTTCGTAGGACGTAATTCTTTCATCGGTTTCAGCGGAAAGAATGAATTCTTAAAACGACTCGTCCTAGCATCTATTTCTCTTATTTTGCGCTCATTGTTGGATCGTCCAAGGTAGCAGGGGGGTCTCATAATATCTACTATATTTCCGCAAATGTACTTTTCCTAAATTTATCGAGCAATCGCAATATAGCTTCTAATCTCCTATCTTTTAAGGATTCACAACCTGCGTCTGAGAGCATTTTGTTAACGCTTGCTTTTTAGTCGTAGCACTTTTTAACAAAACGTATCGCTTTCCGTTGTACTTTCTCGAGTTCACGGGAGCATGTTTCGTGCGCCGAATCCTATATACTTGATGCAAATTCCAGATGGGGCCTAACTAACGTAAAATAACATCGCTCTCTAACATTTTCGTCACATCTTCCGCCAATACGCCTAATAAAACCGAGCTTTGTGGCATTGCCTATTTTAAGAGCCCTTCTGGATTGAGGCGCTATGCATTCAGTATGCTATAATATTACTGAAATAATGATTGCTAACTTTTGCTATTTTAATTTTCTGCTCAATTCTTTGTATACGATATCTCTGAAACGTCTCTCTTTGTATACCATGTCTCTGAAACGAAATTAAATGGCTATCTCCAAAGTTTCAGATTTATTTTTAAGTCTGAGATACTTTCCTATAACTGCGGTTGTAGATGGCTTCAAACGCAGGAATGAATCCATCCATTCGAATCCACCATTCGGAAGAGATCGGAAAAGGTATGATATAATTTAATCAGCCTAAAGATTACATATAAAGAAAAATATCACTATCTACTTATAACTATCAAGTTGACAAAACATTCTCAAAGTATTGTATCATTGTTTGCAATCTCCCCATAATGTTCCGCTCTGTAAAATCATTTGATTTTTTGTGATTTGTTTTACTTTAGAACTCACTTGTAGAATAAATGGAAGGCTAAATATTTTTATGTCAGGAATTCGTAAAGGAAGCTGCGATGATAGCAACTGTGAAATCTGGTAACTATTTAACAAGATGTTTGTACTTTTATTTATTAATTTTCTTTAATTTATGCGCTAAACTTAATCAGTGATTCACTCTCAGTCTGACACACTTTAGCTGTCTGCTATTATGCAGACATTGCATTTAACTGTGTTTATTTAATGTCAACACCTTCGAAACTCATCAGTCTTTTTGCTGGTAAAACATCGACGTTGCTATGTAATGACGAGGTTCGCCACCGCAAGCTTGTAAGAGAGCAGACAGCGCAAATTAAGCGCCATTGCTGTTAAAAGAGAACACAGATGCACTCCACAGCTTCCAGTTGCGTACCCAGTTTCTCGAAATTCTGAGACGTTTAACAGGGAGATATTCTCATCGTTGTCAATTGTTTGTCGGAAAAAAGGCCGTCTGGGAGATTAATGGGATCGACGCTGCAACGAAGTCCCGCACATCCGTGGTTTTCTCGTCTCGAAAAGGAAAGGGAGAAAAAACGAAAGGAGGGAATGCATGGAGAAACAAAAGGAAAAGTATTTTCTCCTCGGGAATAAAAAACAGAAGAATCCTGCGTGCGTCTCAGCAGGGTGGAAAGAAAAGTATGTAGTAATGGGACGAAGAAGTTGGGGCGATTTTTTCTTCCCGCTCGCTGGAAAAAGAGGGAAGGTGTTAGGGTGAGTTAAGGAGGGACATTGGGGAGATTACTTCTACCGGAGTTGGGAGAGAATCAAAAAGGAAGAAGTCGAAAAGGGTAAAAGGAGTTTCAGCGAGGAAGGGTTGGGTGGGGTCTCCTGGAGACTTGTGTTGTCAAGGAGGTGTGATACGGCGTGGGTCGGGGACGTTAGAGGATGTGGCAGAGGGAGACCTCAAGGGGTAGGGGACAGAGGTGAAAACGACAGGTTTTTAGCGTAAGAGGGGTGAGAAAAAAGGGTTTGATGGGGTTTAGAGAGGACTAGGAATCGTGGTGTCTAGAGGCTTAGGATGGAGGGAATTTCACCGCAAACATTCCTCCCAACAACACCCTATCCTCTCCAGAAACGTGAAGAAGGAGGGAAAAGGAATGGTATGACGGTCAAACTTCGAAAAGGGCCAAATATTGGCCCTTGAACGGTTTCTACCTTAGCGGGGGGCCACAACTTGTCTCCCTTCTCTTTGAGGAAAGGATTCACTTCGTCCCGGGTAGGAATCCTGTTTCCGAAGAATTCCCGGGAATTTTTCTTATATATATATGGAGTCCAGGGAAATTATTTGCACAAGAAATTGAGACCATAGACTATTTTCTGATATGTTTGGATTGCAAATCCAAAGAAGAAACAGAAGCGAAAGTCATCGACATG
>KZ308148.1:952229-1098154 GCA_000376725.2 Ladona fulva | reverse complement strand
TTTTATTTGTTAATTTTTATTAATTATTTTTTTCTCGGAGATCACAAGTAAAGTATTTTACTAAATAAAATATTAAAAACATTAGCCATTAAATTTTCGTCAGTGCGAGTAAAGTGCGGTGATCTCGTAGAGTTATCGGTTTCATTACCTGGTTGTTGTTTCTTGCAGCCAGCCAATTGTTTTTGGTAATCATACTAACATACTAAAATAGGAAAGTTTTCTCTATGCAGTTGTTTAATTTCAATATGAGATAATTTGTAAGACTTTTGAAATCATAAATCATTAAGCGATGATATATAGATAAGATACCGTTAATTAATTTATGTAGCAGGGTTATTGATCAAATATTGAAAGTCTTTATTCCAGAGAATAGAGTCTGGTAACCAGGAAAACGGAAAGAGGCCTAAAGGCAGAGCTCCTAATCTCGGTGCCACTCTAAGGGAATTTTCCTCTTCCCACTTGCTAGCGTGGGTTGCCCGGAAAAGAAACGGAATACTCGAGAACTACGTACGCGTGGGAATGGGCGCGAGAGTTTCCTTTTTTTTCACCAGTGTTTGCGTGTTAAACAAGGACCGCGCGTCGGGACCGCTTCTTTTTTAAGCTCGCCTTTGTCACGCCTCCTTCCGCTGCAACTGTTTCGGGGAAATGGGCTCCACTCGAAGGCCTATGAATTATCGGCGGGAAAGAATCGAGTGGGCGGACGTCTCGGACTATTTTGAGAGTGCGATGTTTGCACAGCGAGTGAGGAAAGATCTTCCGGTTCGTGAAAACAATAAGGAGTCTCACAAACGGATTCGATTCCTTCCATTTCGTGATGCAGCAATTCTGAGGAAATTAAGGCGAATAATTTATGTAGTGCCGAAATGGTACGTAAATAAACCTTCACGTTTGAAATTATACGGCACGGCGATTGTTTTCGATGCCTGCTTATGCAAATACTATTTAGAACGTGCAGCATTCGGTTCTCTCGGTTATGAATACTTCCTCTACCGATTTTCTCTGGAAATAAATTTCAGATTTGACTTGATTTACGCGCTCTCTTCCCTCGTTTCATTCAAACCACTCGTTAATTTATAACACATTTTGAAGGATTTTGCATTAGATGACGGGCTCGGATTTCCCATTTCCTTTACTGATATTATTCCCTGGAAAGATTCGTGTATAAGTTTTAGTTTTGTCTTTATTTTCCCACCCTACTTCCTTTATTCACCCTACTAATCCCCCACAAAATTTATGACACCTCTCCACATCTTTTGCATAAAGTACTGTTGTGCACCACAATCAAGGCGTTTTCCATGAGAACGATGGGCTAATACGTGTCATAAACAAAAAATCCATCATAAACCACTTCTTTCGCTAATTGGGAAATTTCCCCTTTCAATAATCAAAAACTTCCGAGAAATTCGGCTTTCAACGTTCAAGATAATTGTTTATTTGTTAAATTTTTAAATAAATCTTTGAAATATTTCAATATATTAATAAACTAGAAAAGGTAGATAGAAGAATTTCCATCGCGTATTTTCATTAAATTAGGAGTAAAACTAAATAAAAATATTTTATTTATTATCCATGATTGAGTTCCTCCACCCGGAAGTGCAGGGGATTTATTGAAAGTGAAATTTAAGATATTTAATTAAGATAATTAATTAAGATACTTAATTTAATATTTTTAAGAATTATTTGAATTAAAATATATTTTAACAATAATAGGAATTAATGAAGTCACTGTTATTAATAAAATATTTTGACATTGGAACATGAGAAAACATGTAATCGAAAAAAAATTCCTCGCTAGCCACCGTATCATGGATGTGCAGCGATCAAGTTGTAAAAAACTTGTTTCTGAGAAAGGAAGCAAACTTAGCGAGAAATTATTATTACGGTGAATTGAAAAATCAATCCCAAATTGAAAATTATACTCAACGCTCATGATTATATGACAGATTAAGAACGATTGCAAATCCTTTACCTGTTCAAAAAAAGTTGTGGCTTGAATATCAATAAATTTAAGAATTCCGTGGTATTTTTTACAATTTATCTGTTGATTTTATAATGTTACATTCATTTAAACGCATTCATTTTCCAGGAAAGGTTAAGAAATTAACTTCCGTTTGATGACATCCAACTACGAAGTCTAGACGTTGTTTTTGTTTTATTACAGTCATTCGTTTAACGCTTCAATTTTTGGCAGTTCAGAATTTTGGTACCATGATTACTACCGTGAATTAATTCTTCCGCTTCCTTAACGCATTAAATCAGTTACTACCCTACTACGACCGCTTTCTCAATTTTACGGTCGCATATACGTCCATCCTCTCCATATTAGTCTCCGAAAATTCTTTCAGAATTAGAATACGGTAGTGACGTCCCGATGTCAGATGGGAGTTTTGTCAGCATAAGAAGGTTATAAAAATCTTCTAGTCTCGTGGAACTTTTTATGACTTGCCCGTCGCCATCGCTTCGTTCGGGCAGTCTCGCCTCAAGGATTTTCGTGGGGCGTGTAATAGAGGCCAGTCTTGGCAGGCACGGATAAGGACGAGGAGCCAATGCTGATGTAAATTCTTCAGCGCTGTCCGTGGTAACAGCGGAATAGAAAACACTAAAGAATAATCAGCGGAGCGTCCATGGACGATGAATGGTGATGTTTGCATTCGTTATGGATACACTTCTTTCATGCCCTGAGCATTCAATGGAGGAGCGCCGACGTCTCAAGACCAAACGGTTGTAAGGATTCCTTAAGACTTAAGGAATAGCGCATTGCAGGCTGAGATCGAATTCTGGAAGGAAGTGCTACAACTCCTATAATTCCAAGGGTCTTGATTTCACAGAGAATGTTGGAAACCCAGAAGAAATTGTACCTACGTGCCTTTTTACAGTACCATTGCAATGAAGGAACGGAGTGAGATAAGAATTAGAGCCGATACAAGATACCATTAAGTCTCAAACACGGCAGTCCTTTGTTCTCCTATGATTTAAGACGTACTCGTAGATCACGTGCATTGAAATTCCAACCTTAGGCCTAATGTTTAAGAGATTAGGAACAGAAATGAAAGAAAAAAGAGATGAAGCAAGTAATGAATACTATCAATAGATTCTGGCAAGACTTTGTGGTAGGAAGCCATAACGAACTCGTTAGCAAGTAATGAAATTAAATATCTGTTCTTAAAAAGATGAAACTCATGAAAATATATTTAACTAAGCAAGGAAAATGAGATTTGTAAAGGAGAATCCCTTGATAGAATGTTTCTACATTTATCTCAATAATGTCCTCTACCCAACCATGACTCGCGAGACACATACAGCTTTTCAGTTTTTTCGTGCGGCCCGGTAGATTATTCTTCAAAAATGTCACATAGTTTGGTATCTTAAAGCTCGATAAATTAGGCGACAATCAGACCATTTTTTTAGTAATTAATTTTTAAAATCATACTTGTACTAATTTTAAATATCGTAGCAACAGGAGAATGGTATAATCGATTTTAGATCAATTATCAATTTTTTATACACGTCCAAATTTACTATATTCGGCCCGCGAAGTGTTTATTACAGATGCTGCCTTCTTGATATTAAAGATTGAACATTCCTTATTTACATCTCCTACTGGCCGTCTTTCAACGTATGGAGGATGTGCATACACCATTGGTGCTAATAGGTTACCTAATCGGTTACTGCTTAGTATCGTTCTTGGAAAAATAAACTTTGAAATAACTATTCTATCCATCGAACTGAGTTTTCTCGCAGAATCAGGTCAGCTCATTTAAAAGGGGGGACGCTTAATATCCGCAATGTCTTTCTGGAAAACTTGCGTTTTACATTTCACCTTTCACTTTAACGCCTACCGTGATCTTATAAATACGCGGGATATTTCATAACTACCATATACATTCATAACCATTTATATAAATATAATTTTATAATATATAAAAAAATGTTAATTTATCATTGAAGTGGTCTAAGTTTTAAGGAAAAGGTTTGAAGGAAAAGCTTCCAGTGGCATTTGATTAGTGCGACACCAATGGGAAATATATGTGATTTTCTAAGAGAAATCTTTCTTATATATCGGTTATATATCTTATATATATTTTCTCGCTATAAAATTATTTTGGGAGGCCTTACATACCTTAAACTCCTTTTCGCGAAAAACGAGGAATACTTTCAAGATAGCGGGATTAGGTCGATGAGATTCATGTTATGAAAAGTTGGGGGCGGTTCGAAGATAGTCTTCCACTGTGGGTAGTCCACGAGGGATTTCTTTCCTGACCTAAGACGTACTAAAATGATAAACTAGGTCAATGGGATTCGGAATTTATGGCAACAAGGAGAAGGGATATGTTTCCTTTCGCAGAGCAAATATTTACCGTGAAAATTCTCCAAGACAAAAAAGGGTCCCCTGATAACAGAAAGATGCGAACACGAGGCTAGTATCGTGAAATATTTCTTTGATTACGCGGCGATTTAAACCTCCAGATTTACTCGAAATTGAGACTTTTTCTTTTTCTCGTTTAATTTCTCATTTAATTGAATTTAATCTCATTTAATTTTAGTGCTTATCAAATCAGTTAGTTTCCGAGATTTATAACAGAAAAGTTATTCCGAAATAAATGGTAGTACGTGATGAAGGACAGCAGGCTGTCAAAAAGTGAGCGTTATCAATTTTGAGTGATGTTAAATGTAAATTTTGCCATCTTAAATAATAGTTACCAAGTGTTTTATTTAAGATTGTTAGATCAGCATTCCACGAAGTCAAGATTAAACATGTAAATTTTACGTTAAAAAGTATTGACTAAAACCTGAGTGCTCGAAACAAAAAGTTACATATGTTGATTCTGAAGTTCACAACCGCTACATTGCTACAATATGAATTGCGGAATTCCAGATATATAGCTGTAAAATGTCAACATCTTCATGCTGATTGACTATGAAAAGCGGTTGGTAAAATGTGAATAAGTATTAAGTAAAAGAAACTCTCACTGGTGGAAAAAATCCAAGAAGACTTGACAGATAGGTGTGCTGAATTTGTAGGAATCAGAGTTCAGTTTAAGATTTTCAAAATAAGAAAATTGTGCAAACCAAAGCATGGACCGAAAACATTTCGGGTTTTAATTTCGAATACCGAGGTTCCTAGTTTAGAGATAATTTTCTTAAATTTACCTATTCATCGAATCGACTAAAGCATTCTATTACTATACATTTCATAATTAATTGTATCTACTTAACTGTGAATGAAATCTCAATATGCAAGTACAAAATTTTGAGTCAACACAACAAAAAAAATTATCTAAATTTTCTGCCCTTTTTAAGCTTAAAGACCATTTTCCAAATAATATTCCCGAAAAATATTATTGTTTAGAATTACCGAAATTTTCATTTTGAAGTGGAAGGAGTAGATTTTCAGTGATGAAAGGAAAGTCTTAATTATCTCTCGGGAAGGATTGCAGACAAGGGCAAATTGTTCACCCCTAAGCATTAAACGTCATCGCCGAAACTTCTTCAGAAACCTTCGCTATCTTTTACTTTATGCGGAACTATCGATCGTCATTTATCAGTGAAGAACACGTTTCTGGCAACGATTTCGCTTCGCTCAAATGGCTCCCGATCGGACAGGGTCAGTATTTATGCGTTTCCGTGTACATATATACACTCTAACCCTAAAGCATAATTCCATTGTGAATTTCACTCAGCGCCATCTCTAGAATTGGTTTTCGTTAAGAGTCTTCGGAGAGAAAGGTGTCCGTGATTGATGGAACGGGAATTTATGGTTTGGCGCTCGGAAAGCCCTCTGCCAAAACCCTTCGCAAATATTCTGCTGTCATTTGGCTCCGGGGATCGGCCACAGATACGAACGCCGCCTATGCTCAGGTGCCTATGCCAACCAAATAGGGATTATCCGCTAGTCCGAAAACCGTCGTTTAGGTTAACCGCAGCGACGCGATCATTTAAAGGCCGTGGTTCCGAACGAGCTAATGATATATTAGAGGTCGCGTCTTAGGAGTAAGGTGTTTCGGCGGAATTCATGCAATTGTTTAGTGAAATCGGTAACTACAATTGATTGCTGCTAGGATTGTGCCGCTGTAAAGTACGTTATTGCGAGAAGATGGTACTCGATGGGAATCGCAATATTTGAGAATTTTCAAATTATCGTGCAGGAAAAACACTACATGGAATTAAGCATTCAAATTTAACAATTTATTCCTCAAAGTTCTATGGCATTCTGATTAACAGGATCATGTAACTATTTGATTCTCCGCCACTGCCTACATCTAAATTAGCAATTCTATTAAATTTGCCACTTGCTTCTCCTTTATAGGGAAAATTGTCCCGTGAATTGAAATCGACTCACTACACCAAGACAAAACAGTATCAAAATGACAAATGATTAAAAGGGAGACGGCAGTGGCGGATACAGAAACTTGCATAGTGAGGGAAGATTTAATGCGATGTCCTCATTTCCTTATCTTAAAGTACCAATCTTCGTATCTTAATTTTCTGGAGTTAAATATTAGAAAAGCCATTTAGTCGCAATAAACGCAAGACATATCTACTACAATTTAAGACATACTCTTCTCTACCCTTGCTTTGCGTAGTTTTCTAGGCACACATCTTTCTCTAATCGGTAAAAGATCAATCACTCCCCTCCGTATTCACTAGGATTATGATTTACTTCATGAGTGAATGTTTTCAATTTCAGCAGTATCTATATTTTTATTCTACTATAACCTGAATCCAAAGCACCACATATTCCTTCCTATTTACAAATTGGCGCGCAGTAAGGGATACGTTCCTCGTTCGAACTACTTTACTGGTCCGTCACTATCGCGTATCGTTCGTGGAAAAAATGAATTTTTGCAGCAGCTAGTCATAATATCTCCTTTCTCATTTTTATTCCGGTATCTGGTCTTTTAATGTTCCTAGAGGACCGTTAAATATTCAGTTAGTCTTATGATAACGAATTTTCTCGGAATTTATTACGCAAGTTCAACCTAAGTTTTGTTCTACTTTCTCAAACGATTCCCAATCTATGTCAAGAAGCTTCTTGTTAACGCTTGCCGATTTCTCTCAACCATTCGTAAGAATACGTCTTGCCTCATTCTGGACTTTTTCCAGCTCAGCAATATCACGCTTTTCTCTATTCCCATACAATGCATGCATACTCCAAATGGAGTTTATCCGACGCACAGTAACATTTCTTTCGGAGTTTTTCATCAACGATGTTATGCATGACTAAATTATGTTTCATTAGCGTATGCTATATCCTACGGAGATGTAAATCCAAGATACCTCTCCAATACCAGTTATTGTGAGTTTTTTTTTCATGGCATTACGAATAATCATCATCCTTGGTTTACAACTGAGCATCCATTATCCACCAAGGAAGCTCTCTCTGTGACGCGCAATTTACGATATTTTCATTTCCTTTAATTTTTACCTTACATAAGTATAATAGGTGATCGTAAGTAATACAGTTTTCCCTCTGCCTTTAGCTCATCCTTGTAAATTTGAATGTATACTGAACCGCTTCAGCTTATGGTTTAGTGTTCTGCAAAATTTCAGTTAGGTTTGCCGTAAAGGAAATAACCCTGATACTGTGAAGTGTAATTTTAGAATTAGCCACTGACTTCTCTAATATAGAGGTGAGTTAGAGAATACATCATAATGTTACTTCATCAGTACAAATTGTCAGTTAGCGAACAAATTGATATTTCTTAGGTTAATGATTGAAATTTTGTTTGTCCATATTAGTGTAAATTATTATTATATATCAGCGTAAGTTTTAATGACTAAGGCATTTGTTTTTTCAATTCTTAAATTTAAATACGCGATGGATACATTTGTTAAATGAAAATAATTCCATAGGAATCCTTCCAAAAACGTGGGGCACGATGTAAAATCATTATGAAAATAGAAAAAGAAAAAGCTTTATTAGCTTTAGGAAAAATGGATGACTGTGGACGTAATGTAAAGTTTAGGAAGCAGGGCGGTAGGAATTGCAGTTGCCCTGGATTGAGTTGGAGTTCCTTTGGAAAGAATTTTTACGAGACCGTGAGGTCTAAAACAGAAGAGAAACATCTGCAGAATATAAGCTTACAAGAGGCTCTAGCAATGGGCTTATTATTTCAAACCACCACTAGAACTAACTGAATCATTACATCTAATAAATCGATATTTAGAATACTGATTACCCCAAGGTCCCGGGTTCGATGCCCTTCTAGTCGAATTTTTCCGGTTAGGAAATGATTGTGTTCGTAAATAATAATTATTAAAATGGATGTAATTGGGGTCTTCCAGCTTTCATTAAATAAGTTGTTCTTATACTTAAGTACGAATATTTAGAATGTATGTACAACATTTGGTATAAGAGATTAATTGCTGGTTTTCGTACCGCTATGTATCTCATACCGCTGTAGGATACCTTCTCTCCAAAATATTAAAGAGAATACTTGTCAGTACAGTTTTCACCCTGAAGCCCGATTAATCTTTGTCACCTCCACCAATAGTAAAATACACCTTTGGAGAAGGAATTCGACGACTGGGCATAATGAATGACACTATGAATATCACTCTCCTAAACATTGATAATAAGGAGTGACCAAATAAATGCCATTACTTAGTATTCTTTATGCATCAGTAGCTACCATTTTATACAGTCATAAATAGGAATGAGACAAGTGTATGTAAAATAAGTTATCATATATCGTGAGCCAAACACAAGTGAAATGTTCTTTCGTCGAGATATAGTTAAAGAAACAACGAGAATTAACAAAGAAAAAGTAAAATTTTATTGAATAATCTCTTTGTTTTCTCATGAAAACGTTATTTCTATCGATTTTATTTATAGAACTAAAGGTAAACGGGAGCCATGCAACTGCAATGTTATGATTGAGAAAAACTTTGATTTGATTGGTCCACTCCAGAATGTAATTTGGTCATAACATAATTACGAATAATGAGATCGCTGTATTTCAATGCTTCAATTTAGAATATTTTGATAAAATGGCCCTTTTGCGATAGTCCCAAATAGTATACAATCTTAACTTTGAAGATAGATTCTTATTTTTCTCAAGTTTTATGCCCTTTCCTATTCAGTATTTTGCAAATGTTAAAGACATATTCTAATAACATAGACTCCCTAAAAATACACTATTAGTCAACTAGGTATTCCGACTACCTTTTTTTTACTTAAGACCTCTAGCGCGATGTAGTCATTAAATTATTTCAATATAAAGTAAATTAATCATTTAACTATGTAATTGAATAAGTATTTGTGTTTAATCAAATAATGCATTCCGAGATTAGATGTGGCGAGAGCGTTGTTTTACATTTCTTCCCCAATTCACATCGAGCTCCAAATGTGCGGACGTAAACCTCTCCTCGAACGAATTTAATCGAATAAATTATAGTGTCTTTTTACCACGGAGCTCGCTTTTGGGAGTAAACAGACCAGTAATAATCCCTTCCGGCCCATTGAGTACACAAGGATCAAACGTTTTGTAATTAATGCTAGGTAAACTTCAATTTTCCAATGAAACATAGACAATTGTTTTGCGGCGTGAGCGCGCGTTCGAATATTTTCGATTGCAGCCGAGATGTAAAATGGAGTGCGATTGGGCACAATGGATTCAATGATCTCCTCTAAACCCTGGAGAGGTCTGGTCAACTAGGTTTCATCTATACGCCGGATTATTCACTTTGTTGAAAGGATTATCGTATTTGGAGCGCAACGAAATCTTTATTAACAGCGGAAAGCTCGGAGACTGTCATGATTCATAATTAACCAACAGAAGCGAAATTGACTCGCCATGCTCTTTTTTCTTTTCTCTCGAAATAACAAACTTCGCTTCGTAGTCTTAACTTCGAATTTGGCTTCATGAATATTCCGGCTCTCCTTTTTCGGTTTTCCACGGATAGCTCGGCCATATCTCGTAACCGAGAGATCCAAAGACTCCCTCATTAATCCGACGACTGAACTTGATTTCCCGAATTTGCCCTTTCAGACGCTAATTGCGCGCTGAATGAAAGTTGTGAAGAAAATTAAATCACGGAAACCGAAAATTCGAGCTGTTCCTGCTTTTTGCTGGTGTTCAGTCCTGCGTCTACTCTCTCACTTGCTCATCCCTGTAGATTCGTTGAGCGGGAGGAGTATTTTGCGTGGGATTCGATGCTTCTTTCGCCCTCTATTCCTCTACTCGTTCCCCTCTGCTTCAATTACGACTAAATTACTGATCCAGTTCCACCTGTATATTTAATATTTTTGCAAAGGGAAGAGTACAATCATCTAGTGCTACGGTGCGGCGTCAAATGAAATCATAGGCGTATCTCAGGGAGCAATGACATAGCATGTCAGTACTAGACAGATGCGTGTTCCAGGGCCGAATATTTAGCCCGGATCCAAATGTTCCACCCTATCCATTCTCCTTCCACTTCCACTATTCCTACGAGTGCTTTTTTATTAACAAAGCATGATAACTGGCTTTGCAAACTTTCTTACAGATTAATTGTTTGTGATTTGCAATGTAAAGGTTGGTAACTTATCTTTACATAATACTATGTACAAAACATTCAAATACATTACCATTGGCAACCTTTTTGAGAATGTTTTCTCATAAGACTGAGGGCCGGGAAGCTGTAGAATCCACGGAACCTCCCTCTCTGTCGACGCTGAAGAAGTCGATTAGATTTTACATCAAAGCAAAGTAGATGTTTCAGGTAGAATGATATATCAATTGCTGTCAGTGAGAGCATCCTAGCAATGAAATAACACGATTTGGAATGGAAAACCATTATTTATTTTGAGTAATCTATCTGAAATGTTGAGTCTGTCTGCAATTTCAACAATGTAATGATGGTAAATTCAGGTCAGTAATTAATTTTGCAGCCATCGCATTAACAGGCGTGCGAAGTATTATTGTATAATAAATTTTGTCTTAATTTATACACAATATTACATTATGTTTAACCGGACACGGTGGTGGAGTGGTTAGCGTGCTCCAACCCCAAGTTCCCGGGTTCGAATAGTGTGTGAGTAAATATGCTAGTTGGATTTTTCCTGTTAGGGAATGGTCGTGTGTGTTCGTCCATTGTTATTCTTTGTAATGTTTATTAAAATGGATGTAACTGGGATTAGCTTCCTTTATCCATTATAGAAGTTATTATTATTGTTGTTATTGTGTTTAATACTGTATTTAAATGATGTACAAGCATATTAGATTAATACGCATTTATAAACTTTGTTGCTACATGTGATGCTAATCATAAATATGAATAAATCTTGCACTCAGTTAATATCTAATCTATACAACTGAAGATCATTGTAACCTGTTTCCTGTATATAAGTATGTAAGGATTAAAGGGAGACTACTAATTTCGCTCTATAAAGATGTTTGTGTTGTATTGTGTATATTACATTTGTATGAGGATAGCTGCCTTCGTGGTATCTTCCTCTTTTATTTGATGTTTCCAATACATCCATTACACATTTTTGGTGTGAATTCATTTATCAGTCATGCGCGTGGACTACATAAGTTACCTTCCTTTCCTTTATCCTTTTATGAAAGAAGAAATAAAAACGACTTGTACACGGTACCACAGGATTTAATAGTTCACGACCTAGGTTTCAGCGCATCGCGCCATCTTCACCTGAAGATGCCGTGTACAAGTCGTTTTTATTTCTTCTTTCATAATGAAAAGCTACCACAAAGTCGAGGCCGAAACAGTGGATTTTTTTTACCCTTTTAATTTCATATAACTTTATGAACTATGTAGGTGAGACGTGACACGACCGTGCCTCTTTCTCCAATGCTCTTTCTTCTAAATTGATATCATAAAATATTTAATTCCATATTTCACTTTCAATTCTCTAATGGTCCAAGGAGGAAAAGTATTAATTTGTCTTCCAGTGTAGGATAATGAAAATAATATCTTTTATTTCCCTTCTTCTATTTATCATTTTTAATAGTTGAGATAATGTGAAAATTACCGAGGTATTAGTGATGCTGAATAAAGGCATTAACTTTTGTCACTCCTTATTGAATACCTTGAATAGAGTTCATAGCATTCTATGAATTGTATGCATATGGTAATTGTGTTGCTCTTACTTTGACTTGTGCTTCTGATAGCATTCTCGGTCAATGAGAAAAACTACCTCATTTAGATTAGTTAGTCTCATTCCATCTCCGTATCTTTGGTGAAGTAGGAGTGGTTGAGGAATAAAGTAGAGCATTGCATGACTTAAGAACTTACTTTAATTGGCTATTTTTAGGATTTTTATGATATATTTTTATTCTTATAATGTTACCGAAAACTTTTCGGATTCTTTCGTTTATGCCCTCACCGGAAGCAATTTTTTTCGAATGTCAGAATACTTTGGACTCCAGATAACCTTATCGGTAACGCGCTCGACTTCTAAAAGCGGTTCCGGATTCGATTCCCGGTGGGGACTAACGTGCGAAATGATCTTAGCTACCGAATCACTTTTCAAGATTTGCTAACTACTTACTAAAGTTTTCGAATGTCAGAATACAAATCATATGCACGTAATACACGATTTGTAGAAGACTTAAAAGCACAAAACATTTAGATGATGAGAGACATACCTGCAAAGGAATCTGAAGATAATTTTCACAGATCAGATTGTCCCGTAAACACGGTAAATTCACCCCTCACCAATTCTATCGCTTAGCAATGATCTACCATACGTATTACATCTTGGTTTTCTCGGGACGATTTGTCATTTTCACTATTCGACGGGCTTAGAACGCAACCGTTTTACTAAGTATGCGAAACGGAAAATAAGAATAAGAAAATAGCAACGTAACAAATATTCCCAAGGAAGAATGGACTTGAAAAAAGTCTAACGGGACCGGGAAGTCCGGGTTTTTTCAAGTCCATTCTTCCTTGGGATTTTTCCTGGGTGCGCACCATCTTGCGCAAAGTCACCCTTACCCGTTTTCCTTGTAACAAATAGTCTTTTATTGCTGAATTCGATCCCTCATTCTAGCTTATCCTGCCTCAGAAAATTAAGAATAGCTTCGTTCAAAGCGAAAAATGTTTCTCTAATTCAGTGGCTTACGCAAAAATCCACAAATAGGGTGATATCTTATGACGGTACCAACCATATGGGTCAATTCTCCAGTCAGGTGACATTATGGTGGATTTCACGGGATCAGAGAGACCTTCTCTGAGACAGTCTTAGCGGCTTTTTCAGCCCGTACTGGATCCACTATTGTTTCAGGAAGCTTTGAAGTTTTGTTCGTGAAGTTAGGTATGACGGTCATTAGGAATTTAACCACGGGCGGGTCCAAAATAAAAACATGTATGACAATAACTTTACCCTCTTAAAGTTACAGAGCCACCAAATCTGACATAGTGAGAATTTCGGGGGTATGACTATTTACTCTGTAAAAAAACACTGCGCCAATCTTACTAGATTGCTCGTGTCACAATAGCAAACACGGCAATAGGAAAAGCATGCATATATGTACCATAGAAGATATATAATCAAAGCACGAATACCATTAAACTAAATTTATCAAGAAGTAAATGTAAATTGACTATATTATATCCTTTTCAGATACGAAGTACGGAGCTTTAGTGAATATCCATCCAGTTTTCTCATCGGCCATTATGAGAAGTCTTATGCTCCAGTAGAAGCTGTATCTGGAACAAAGGTGATTAAACCTGAACTCACGATTAGAAATAAGTAGCTAAGGAACCTTGCGGTTAAGTCTTCATTTCTGTCTCCCAAGCAAAACCTATAAAGCGATTCTATAACTGCAGAAACTTTGTAACAAAATACGATATTTCGCAGGATAATGAGAAGGTGGGAAGTAACATTTACCGCTTAATATTATACTTCAGAATATCTAAGGCTTACGGATACACATACTGCGAAGGTGGATTACGTACACATCCCACGTTCACACGCATACCTTTCAGTTAAATCTCAGAGACGCAGTCATGATTGCATGAGTACTTACTTAGCTAGGGAATAAAATTTTAAGAAACTATTTAGATAACAGAGCCCATTATGGCTCCTCTGACCAATTACACGTCATGTTGAAAAAAATATTAAATATATTAATTATTTAATATGTCCCCTTTAACACTGCTACTTGGTTATAAGGTCGAATTGCACCGTAAAAGTTAATAAATATGCGTAAAAACAGAATTTGTTTTCTATTTTTATATGATTTTTGCTAACGAAAATAATATATAAAATGGAATACTGGAAACAGAATCCATACTGACTTTCTAATTCCTTTTTATGTTTTAAAGACGCTATTTCGTGATTAATTCCGTGAGGTCGATCCGTCCTCAATGTATTTCAATTATATATAATGTCAGAATTGAATACTCCATAAATGAATTATATGTTAAAAAGATATTCTCTCGGTCTTTCATCTATTAATTCAATATTTAGGATGAGGACAAAAACTAAAGCTATATTAATGAAGATAATGTAAGTAGATAATATGTTATAGCTAGCTACACTTACTCTACGGTTACTGTTTCCTTCGTTTACTTCTCATGTGCATTATGTAATGAAGATTCCCCTTACTTAATAAGGTATATCAACTTGTATTTCAAAGGAATTAAGGAATGGAAGTCTTTACGAAAGCAATAAGGCATCATAATCCGTAGAAAATTATTATACAAAGAGTTTTCTATCTCAAGCATTTTTTGTTTCTTAAGCCTTTGAGCAAACCGCGATTTTTATACTCTATATCAACTTCCAAATATCTTCCCTATTCCTGGGTGAAGAAAGATCGAGGGTGTTGACTTAACGCCTCAGCTAATATCTAACGCTGCTTGACATACCGTTCACGACTCTTAATAGGGTTTGACAAGGTACTTTACAAACTTCATCGCCTTCACTCCTAGAAAACTTGGGAAATTTCCTCTCTGCAAAATTATGAGACAGCCTAACTACATATAAATAAGCTGCGTCTCGAGGCTTCTGATTTAAGATTGAAAATTTATCGTTTAAAAAGATGGAATTAAGATTATCTACTTTTTCCAAAACGGAGACGTTTCTATTAAATTTTCTGCCAAGCTTAAACTTTAGCTCAATAAGCTGTTAAAATGTATCTCTTATATAATGACTGGAACTTTATCCAGCTCTTTCTTTAGCCGTGTGAAGACTAACCGTCTTCTGTGCGATAATTTTCAAATTTCTTTCTCTCTGTCTAAGGACACAAGATTCCTGTCCTCGTTCCTTTGCAGTTTTCGTAAACCTACTGGCCTTTCTTTCCAGTTTGTGTTTAATGTACTTGCATTTAGCGTAGTTGGTCGTGAGTCTTTTAGCCCCTAAGAATGCTAAATCGTTCATCATACGCCCGCTTATTTTCAGATCCTAAAATAGAAGTTTAGAAAATGTTCTGTGCTACGTTTTACTTTTTAAAAATTCAGAAATAGCACTTCATTCTAAAAATAGAAAGATATTTGATAGGATTAATAAATAAAGTACCATTGCTATTAATGTTAAAAGTAAAACGTTAAACAAATTAANATAAAATTATTTTGGGAGGCCTTACATACCTTAAACTCCTTTTCGCGAAAAACGAGGAATACTTTCAAGATAGCGGGATTAGGTCGATGAGATTCATGTTATGAAAAGTTGGGGGCGGTTCGAAGATAGTCTTCCACTGTGGGTAGTCCACGAGGGATTTCTTTCCTGACCTAAGACGTACTAAAATGATAAACTAGGTCAATGGGATTCGGAATTTATGGCAACAAGGAGAAGGGATATGTTTCCTTTCGCAGAGCAAATATTTACCGTGAAAATTCTCCAAGACAAAAAAGGGTCCCCTGATAACAGAAAGATGCGAACACGAGGCTAGTATCGTGAAATATTTCTTTGATTACGCGGCGATTTAAACCTCCAGATTTACTCGAAATTGAGACTTTTTCTTTTTCTCGTTTAATTTCTCATTTAATTGAATTTAATCTCATTTAATTTTAGTGCTTATCAAATCAGTTAGTTTCCGAGATTTATAACAGAAAAGTTATTCCGAAATAAATGGTAGTACGTGATGAAGGACAGCAGGCTGTCAAAAAGTGAGCGTTATCAATTTTGAGTGATGTTAAATGTAAATTTTGCCATCTTAAATAATAGTTACCAAGTGTTTTATTTAAGATTGTTAGATCAGCATTCCACGAAGTCAAGATTAAACATGTAAATTTTACGTTAAAAAGTATTGACTAAAACCTGAGTGCTCGAAACAAAAAGTTACATATGTTGATTCTGAAGTTCACAACCGCTACATTGCTACAATATGAATTGCGGAATTCCAGATATATAGCTGTAAAATGTCAACATCTTCATGCTGATTGACTATGAAAAGCGGTTGGTAAAATGTGAATAAGTATTAAGTAAAAGAAACTCTCACTGGTGGAAAAAATCCAAGAAGCCTTTCAGATAGGTGTGCTGAATTTGTAGGAATCAGAGTTCAGTTTAAGATTTTCAAAATAAGAAAATTGTGCAAACCAAAGCATGGACCGAAAACATTTCGGGTTTTAATTTCGAATACCGAGGTTCCTAGTTTAGAGATAATTTTCTTAAATTTACCTATTCATCGAATCGACTAAAGCAATCAGTTCTATTACTATACATTTCATAATTAATTGTATCTACTTAACTGTGAATGAAATCTCAATATGCAAGTACAAAATTTTGAGTCAACACAACAAAAAAAATTATCTAAATTTTCTGCCCTTTTTAAGCTTAAAGACCATTTTCCAAATAATATTCCCGAAAAATATTATTGTTTAGAATTACCGAAATTTTCATTTTGAAGTGGAAGGAGTAGATTTTCAGTGATGAAAGGAAAGTCTTAATTATCTCTCGGGAAGGATTGCAGACAAGGGCAAATTGTTCACCCCTAAGCATTAAACGTCATCGCCGAAACTTCTTCAGAAACCTTCGCTATCTTTTACTTTATGCGGAACTATCGATCGTCATTTATCAGTGAAGAACACGTTTCTGGCAACGATTTCGCTTCGCTCAAATGGCTCCCGATCGGACAGGGTCAGTATTTATGCGTTTCCGTGTACATATATACACTCTAACCCTAAAGCATAATTCCATTGTGAATTTCACTCAGCGCCATCTCTAGAATTGGTTTTCGTTAAGAGTCTTCGGAGAGAAAGGTGTCCGTGATTGATGGAACGGGAATTTATGGTTTGGCGCTCGGAAAGCCCTCTGCCAAAACCCTTCGCAAATATTCTGCTGTCATTTGGCTCCGGGGATCGGCCACAGATACGAACGCCGCCTATGCTCAGGTGCCTATGCCAACCAAATAGGGATTATCCGCTAGTCCGAAAACCGTCGTTTAGGTTAACCGCAGCGACGCGATCATTTAAAGGCCGTGGTTCCGAACGAGCTAATGATATATTAGAGGTCGCGTCTTAGGAGTAAGGTGTTTCGGCGGAATTCATGCAATTGTTTAGTGAAATCGGTAACTACAATTGATTGCTGCTAGGATTGTGCCGCTGTAAAGTACGTTATTGCGAGAAGATGGTACTCGATGGGAATCGCAATATTTGAGAATTTTCAAATTATCGTGCAGGAAAAAAACCACATGGAATTAAGCATTCAAATTTAACAATTTATTCCTCAAAGTTCTATGGCATTCTGATTAACAGGATCATGTAACTATTTGATTCTCCGCCACTGCCTACATCTAAATTAGCAATTCTATTAAATTTGCCACTTGCTTCTCCTTTATAGGGAAAATTGTCCCGTGAATTGAAATCGACTCACTACACCAAGACAAAACAGTATCAAAATGACAAATGATTAAAAGGGAGACGGCAGTGGCGGATACAGAAACTTGCATAGTGAGGGAAGATTTAATGCGATGTCCTCATTTCCTTATCTTAAAGTACCAATCTTCGTATCTTAATTTTCTGGAGTTAAATATTAGAAAAGCCATTTAGTCGCAATAAACGCAAGACATATCTACTACAATTTAAGACATACTCTTCTCTACCCTTGCTTTGCGTAGTTTTCTAGGCACACATCTTTCTCTAATCGGTAAAAGATCAATCACTCCCCTCCGTATTCACTAGGATTATGATTTACTTCATGAGTGAATGTTTTCAATTTCAGCAGTATCTATATTTTTATTCTACTATAACCTGAATCCAAAGCACCACATAGTCCTTCCTATTTACAAATTGGCGCGCAGTAAGGGATACGTTCCTCGTTCGAACTACTTTACTGGTCCGTCACTATCGCGTATCGTTCGTGGAAAAAATGAATTTTTGCAGCAGCTAGTCATAATATCTCCTTTCTCATTTTTATTCCGGTATCTGGTCTTTTAATGTTCCTAGAGGACCGTTAAATATTCAGTTAGTCTTATGATAACGAATTTTCTCGGAATTTATTACGCAAGTTCAACCTAAGTTTTGTTCTACTTTCTCAAACGATTCCCAATCTATGTCAAGAAGCTTCTTGGTAACGCTTGCCGATTTCTCTCAACCATTCGTAAGAATACGTCTTGCCTCATTCTGGACTTTTTCCAGCTCAGCAATATCACGCTTTTCTCTATTCCCATACAATGCATGCATACTCCAAATGGAGTTTATCCGACGCACAGTAACATTTCTTTCGGAGTTTTTCATCAACGATGTTATGCATGACTAAATTATGTTTCATTAGCGTATGCTATATCCTACGGAGATGTAAATCCAAGATACCTCTCCAATACCAGTTATTGTGAGTTTTTTTTTCATGGCATTACGAATAATCATCATCCTTGGTTTACAACTGAGCATCCATTATCCACCAAGGAAGCTCTCTTTGTGACGCGCAATTTACGATATTTTCATTTCCTTTAATTTTTACCTTACATAAGTATAATAGGTGATCGTAAGTAATACAGTTTTCCCTCTGCCTTTAGCTCATCCTTGTAAATTTGAATGTATACTGAACCGCTTCAGCTTATGGTTTAGTGTTCTGCAAAATTTCAGTTAGGTTTGCCGTAAAGGAAATAACCCTGATACTGTGAAGTGTAATTTTAGAATTAGCCACTGACTTCTCTAATATAGAGGTGAGTTAGAGAATACATCATAATGTTACTTCATCAGTACAAATTGTCAGTTAGCGAACAAATTGATATTTCTTAGGTTAATGATTGAAATTTTGTTTGTCCATATTAGTGTAAATTATTATTATATATCAGCGTAAGTTTTAATGACTAAGGCATTTGTTTTTTCAATTCTTAAATTTAAATACGCGATGGATACATTTGTTAAATGAAAATAATTCCATAGGAATCCTTCCAAAAACGTGGGGCACGATGTAAAATCATTATGAAAATAGAAAAAGAAAAAGCTTTAGGAAAAATGGATGACTGTGGACGTAATGTAAAGTTTAGGAAGCAGGGCGGTAGGAATTGCAGTTGCCCTGGATTGAGTTGGAGTTCCTTTGGAAAGAATTTTTACGAGACCGTGAGGTCTAAAACAGAAGAGAAACATCTGCAGAATATAAGCTTACAAGAGGCTCTAGCAATGGGCTTATTATTTCAAACCACCACTAGAACTAACTGAATCATTACATCTAATAAATCGATATTTAGAATACTGATTACCCCAAGGTCCCGGGTTCGAGTCCCGGCTAATCGGCTTTTCTGGTTAGGGAATGGTTTTGCATGTATGAGTCCGAATTTCCCGATAAGGGTTGGCGGCAGGAAGGGTATCTGACCGTATAAAATATACGCTAAAACCAAATTCATCACCATCACTAATTATCAAAAATCATTAACCGATCCCCTGAGTGATGGGAATGAGCTAAGATAGAAAAAGATATGCAAGTTCCATATCATGCTTCACATATTTCAAGAAGGCGTGTAAATTAGAAAAAAACTGATTTTTTCTTAATCTTAATTTTTGTAAATCAGTTCTATTAATCATTAGTTTACCATAGTAGCTTTGACTGAGTGCATCTTCTTGGACTTCTTCTTCTTAGGCTTCTTAAACTTTTCTCATAACGATTCCATTACACGCGAGAAAATATTGAACGTCTCCCAATCACGCAAAAAATCCGTGTAGCACTTATATTTTCTGTTTCATGGCCTTTTTTCAATTGCTTCGCGATACCCCTGAGGGTCGAGAACCACAGTTTCATAGCTGTTTTTTATGTAAACAGTTCAAATTGTTGGGTTTATATAGATATACGATAAGATACATAAGTGAACTTAGTATTCGGGCAGTGAATCACTTTCGCCTCGATAAATACGAAATTTATTTTATTGAAGATAACTCCAGCCAATACCAGCTTATTTAATGTCTTTTTGCAAAAAAGGATTCGGATGATTGAACTTAGGACATGTTACGGTTTTCCTCTTTTCCCTGCATCCATTCTTCCTCACACGTGTATTTGATGAGTTTTTTCGCCGTTTTTTGTTTATATCTTCCTGCTGTATCCGGTTACTGAAATTATCGACTACTCCCTTTACTCCATGATCCTGTTTTCCTGAAGACCTCTATCAATCTCAATTGCTCTGTTGTTTAAAAATCAACTTCCACGCAAGGTTGAGAATCCTTATAATCCTGTCATCATTCATTTTGAGGCGTGTACCACACATTTTTAACGATTACTTCATTGAAAGTATCAGAAATTTTTCCAAGTGCTAACACAGATTTCAATCTAATACGATACTAATTCTCACACGCAGAATCGCACACAAACTCAGTAGATTTTTCTTTATCTTGGTTACTGTTGAATTGACCGAATAGTACCCTTAGCTACAAAGTCACACCTGTTTCATTTTTATGCTTTCAATTTTCCCTATGTATACATAGAGTTGGCTGATGATTATAGTGAAGTGCTGAATTTTTATACGGGCCGGACGCCCTACTAACCACCATCAAAAACTGAGACAACAGAGCTTCCATTAGGTATGAACCCGGGAGCGTCCGCCCCTTCCAGGAGTGGTGGACGCTCTACCAATGCTAATAGGTGGCTTCCGCCCTTGAATAGGAGGACCCAGTTGGAGGGCAGAGGGTCGATCGTCCCTCACCTTTATGACTATAGTACTACTTTGCCTAAAATGTGTCGAGAAACTTGAATTAAATGCTGAATTGAAGGCAAAGTCGTGCCTGAGGCAATTGATAGCTGATAGGGAATTTTTTTATACGATCCCTACATCCACTGAATTTATTACGAAAGATGGGGCTCCCGGTTAGCCAAGTGGGCAACGCGTTCGACTTTGGTGAAAGCGGTCGCAGGTTCGAATACCAGTGGGGGCCAACGTGTGAAATGTCCTTAGATGTCGAAGTACTTTTAACAGTACTACTACTACTACTACTGCTACTACTACCGCTACTACTATTAGGACAGAATAGCAATTTGTAAGTTAATTGGTGATGATTTCATATGGAAATTTGCTTAAATTGCCCGCCCCTGCAATAGATCTGCCTTATACCCCTACTATCTTAACTCACATCTTAATTTCCCAACAGGCATCTTAATAGCCGCTGTCTTTATTCTCCAGTTTTTTTACCTTAGTAATGCAGTTTTATTAACATTAATAATGTTCTAGACAATGCAACTGCGGTTCGCCACGAGGCACTTTTCGTTTCATCGAATGTGTTAATTGGAAAAATGTACGCCAACGTCCTCCCATTCGCTCCGTCTCCGACAATTGGAGAAAGGCAATCGAGAATTTCCTCTCGCGACGATGAATCATGACTCTCGCACGGAACAGTATTACATCAATTTCATTTTCGTCCTCCAGAACACGGACCAAAAATATAGCACCCACTTAACTCCAGAGGAAAAATAATGTACAAAAAAGAGAGAAGAATGGTCGGCTTGAGTGAGAAGGAGAATCAGAAAGGGGGATGCGCGGGGGCGGAATTTTGGATGGAGTCTGTGAGGGAAAGAGACTGCCTTTGGAACAAGATACAGGGATGGAAAAAGACCTGTAGGAAGGATGAGATGGATGTATCAAGGAAGACCGGACTCCGAGGAAAAATGGAGAGAGGTCTTAGGAGGAGCAGAAGTGGAACAATAGAGAAATATGGAGGCATTTTGGGAGTCGGAGTCATTCGTGCAGCCGGGGAACGTCCCAAGACGGAGACTCTTATTACTACTTTTTTCCCTCCGTGCAGATAGCGACGAGTTGCTGGAAGAGTCGCTTTAGCTATGAACGATTTACGATAGGGACCGAGTCGAGGCCAAGGTTTTCGAGAAAGGAATGGAACTTCGATCGCCTTTTAATTTTCTTCGTTCGGAAAATGTCGGGTTGCTTGGAATCTGTTTAGGGTCAGGGACATCAATTCTTGTGGTGCGACGGCTGTACTGCGTGAGAGAGCCCTCCAACTACTGCACAGTGGTGTTCTGAACGATATTCGTTCCGGAATCACGATCGTAAACCGAAATGTGATTTCCCGTATGGTTCCAAATCTTATAATAAACATCGTCAGTGCCAAGAGAAATAGCACGGTATTTTACCATTACCCTGGGGGCCATTGAAAATGTATCGGCAAATTTTATTTTTTTCAGTTAGACGGCAGGCTTGCGCTTAGATCAAAACAATCGTTAGATGAGGTCGTTATTTACTCTTTATTCCTTATTTGAGTTGAAAAAGTTACTAAAAATTCTTCGTTTGCAGTGTTACTTGTTTGCTGAAGTTATCTATGATGATCTCTTTTGTATGATTTGCATTGTAACCTACGATAAAAAGGAAGGGATTGTAATGACAACAGCTTTGACGGCAGGCCCTAAAATGTCATTAACAGGTAGCAGATTCATCATGATGCAAATAAATCTATATGAAGTGGTGTGGGAGTAGATATACTTACAATGTGACATACGCTTAAAACTACGATAAGTTAGGTCATAGCTCATATGTATCTATGAGGTACTTCAACATACTAATTTACGTAATTTACCAATGTATGAAATACTGTACCTAGGGTTTAATCTAATTTCTAATGATCTACATCTACATCTACATAAATACCCTGCAAGCCGCCTTACGGCGTGTGGCAGGGGGTGAAAACACCGGGCGTTCGGACTATTTTTTTAGCCTATTATTATCATGTATAGTTCGCGGAAAGAATGAATTCTTAAATCGACTCGTCCTAGCATCTATCTCTCTTATTTTGCGCTCATTGTCGGATCGTCCAAGGTAGCAGGGGGGTCTCATAATATCTACTATATCTTCCGCAAATGTACTTACCCTAAATTTATCAAGCAATCGCAATCTAGCTTCTAGTCTCCTATCTTTTAAGGATTCCCAACCTGCATCTGACAGCATTTTGGTAACGCTTGCTTTTTTATCGTAGCACTTCTTAACAAAACGTATCGCTTTCCGTTGCACTTTCTCGAGTTCACGGATGCATGTATGATGCATGCACGGATGATCGGTACGTTTCTGATTGATTAAATCTATGAACGCATTCGTTTAAAAATACTCAACATAGGTGTCTTCGTTATTAGGCAATTACTTCCAAATTCTCAATTTTTTTCATTTTATTTCCAATCCGAGTAATTTTAAAATCTCAGCAAATATTGATAATTAAGAAAATGAATATTTAAAGCCAGCCTTTACGTTCACGAAGTAATCCTATTACTTTCCTTTAAAATTAATGAACAACTCTGGACTCCTCTCCTCATGTTATCATATTTTTATGAAAACGAATGAATTCAAAAGAACATAATTGGTTATTTCTCTTAAATTAGTTCGTTAGAATGAGAGAAATATTTCAATCTTCATTTTACAAATGAGACTTACAGAATTTTCGTAAGAAAATTCATTGTAAATATGATACAGCTCATCGAAACTAGTGGCAAGTATTACCTTATTTTTTAACATTTTCGTAATAGTCTTCCCTATGAAAGAATAATTTTTTGGTGAATATTTATTCTCCCTGAAATGATTTGCTCTTCGTTTTCTTCATTTTCTTCCAAAAGATTATCGAGAGAATTATTGAAAATAAACCATTCAATCTTTTCAGTGGCATTCAGTTTTTACTAGCTAAAAATATCAGTTCGTCCACCAAATATTACTCAATTCAATTAAATACAAGGCCTAAAAACAATAAATATTAAGGATCGAGCTTTAATGGTTACTGCAGCTACGCATGATCTATTAACAGAATTCGTTGCCGTGCGTCATAAGAAATACCTTGCAATCGGTCGGGCACTCAAGGTCCTGTTTCCCGTCCAGGTGAGGAATATCCGCGGGGGAGAGGCCTTCCATTTCTTCCGCCTGCTATTATGATGGTGCCCTCGTTACGAAATGGCTTGACCAGCTGCAGATCGTCTGCCTGCAATCCGGAAGCAGCGCGGTTGTCGGTCCATCTGCAATTTCTCTTGCGTGCGAACCCAATGAGAAAAATGGCGAGGTTAAATCGACCTCCTGTTTGATGGACACAGCCGTGTGTGCGGGATCTCAATACGGAAGCCTTCGCGATGCTATCCTGGTCGTGGGCGTAGTGCCTTTAACTTCTCGCGCATCCGTGAGTGGAATGATACTTAATCCGCGCATTAATGGAAGACAGGGCGTTTTATACTTAGCTCCAACCTTTTCGGGGCTTGCATATGGAAATGGGATGGGAATGATGTGCACGGCACGTGTATTGCGTGACTGCTTTTAAGGTAGATTTAAAGGCAACCAAGGTCGTAATGATATTTATCTAGTACATGGCTCGCATTATGAGGATGAAGTTCAGTGGAAAACATGTTAGGCTAAACTTCGTCTGATTTGTTTCTCGCGTACCATTTGCTTATCTATTCCTACTTAAGATACGGTCATCCTAGCGTACGAACTAATGATTCCCATAGTTATGAAGAATTGCCCAGGTTCCGATTTATCAGAAAAATTGTGGTAACTTGTTATTTTTGCAAACATATATGACTTCTTTTTATTTCCGATTTTCCAATGTTATTCTTCCTCCCCTTCGCTCGGTGTTTACTCATTGCGGTTTTATTTTTCTGTGATGAAAATGTATCACAGTCTCTAGTCCACAAAAATCAATCTTTTCCTCTTCCATCTATTATTACCTCCTAAAAGCAAATAATTTGTTTTCAATTTCGATGTTTCAAGTTATCTTGGTGTTTTCAGGTTGGTTATAGGTATAACAAAAGATTATCAGTCTCACATTCGCTCAATAAAGTTGCTTTTGTCTTTGTGTGGGTATTTTTGGTATAGCTCTTTCTCTCTAATTTTTTAGTACCTTTGTAGGCTGTTCTTACATCCTCACACCCGGAAACTGTCGCGCCATAGGTTTTGGTCAGATACCTGTAATAATAATTATTATTATAATCACTACTATATTTGGTCATATAAGACCACTCTTACAATTAACCCTTGAAATATCAACAAAAACAACCATAAACTTGACTGGAATTGATCCCAGGACTTCGGTGTTGTTAGACTATTACTTAATCCCTACACCATCGAGGCCGGAAATTAAGCAGTTTGTGTTACAGAAATTTACGTAGGACGTCGACAGCAGGATAAATAAGGATTTTACAAGGAATCCTTATGCAAAGTTTTTCTTGCGATGACAAAATTCATATTACCTGATACTTTCGCCTTAGTTTTTAAGGGAGCGATTTTATTTAGAACATTCGTATACAAATGATAATTTCCCTCGCGGCATTCTATAGCAGAAATTACGACAAATAATCAATTAAGTGCAATTTTGAATGCATTGATCGATTTCTTAAAGAAAGCCATCTTTAGAATTCAATAGGAAGGAAAATTCTGTCCATTGCTTTTTGTAGCGTTTCTCAAAATTCACTAGGCTTTCTTTTCTCCCAGAAATAAGCAAAGAAATAACACGGCCAGAGTAACAGGGCAACACAAGGTAGAGGCAAACCGGTTTCGGGTTAAATTAAGTCATCATCGGGTTTCTCCTTCATATTATATACCGTCTGCGGAACCACCTTTTCTTGTACTCTTGAAGCATTCCGTACTTTAAATATTTATCTGTATCAGATTTCACTATTCTTGCCAAGAAATTCCACTACAGCTTGAGGATAAAACTTATTTCGGTAAGAATTGTCTTTAAGTACTTTTTTCAAAAGAACATTATACTTCCTAATACCCTAAAACATGATGATTATGAGGTTTCAAAAGAAATATTTCAGTATCAGTTTCATGCAGTACCTGTTGAAGTTTCCCAAGGACGTAGAAGAGCATTGATTACGAACTATTTTTTTCCACGCCGCATTAACGTGATTGCTTCGCTGCGCAAGAAACTGCTTGTTTGTATATTTTTATAGCAAAAGAAGAGAACAAAACGGTGGAATCTTTCGAATCTTTCAGCTACTTCTTACAGTGTTCATAGATTAGTTCTCCATCTCTTTACTTCGAATTTACTATGTATAATCTTCCTTTTTTTGATATTTTACGTTCTTATCCGTTTAGTATTTAAGCTTCACATATTTATATTTTAACTAAATCAACCGCTCTGGTCTCAGCTTTGAGAATCTTCTGAATGAGAGAGGAATAAAAACGTTTTTCACTCGGTAGCACGGAATCTTGTTTTATGGTAACGTGTAAAACTTGTTTATATTCCTCTACCGTTATTTAAATTTCACTCGTCTCCCCTTTTATTGAGTTTACGGGATGCCGTGCTGTTTTGTTGGATGTTTTTATTCTTAAGATATCTCATGCAGATCAAGAGCCTATTATGGTTCATCACCATAAATCATCATGTCACAAAAAACGTCAAAATTCAATTGTAACAAAATCCTCTTGTACGGTTTTTGCCATTGTTTGTCATTTAATTTACGTAAAATTTATAAAATGTTATCCATCTTCAACATTTTTTTTCACTTCAGACCTTAATATATAAGCAGCCCTATAGTAAGAGCTGAAATGCGGCACACCGGTTGGGGACTACTGTTGTAGAGAACGTATGTATAACGATTCCTCACAGTCGTTATATCAAAGGTCCATCTGAGCCGGGTCGAGCGCTATCCCAGTTTCAGGATAATTTCTCGCTCGGCCAGCCACGGCGTTAGATTTTAAAATAAATGAAACGTTTGCAATCTCGAATTATTGTTTCGGCCTTGCATGATTCCTGAGATTACTATTCGCAGGCTTAGAGAACAGACGCATTTCTGCTGTATGTAACCGCATAATCCCACTTTTGAGCCCGATTCACGCTGCGCGAGCAATAGTTCTCATCAGTCCTACAAAGTCATGCAATGAGTTTTCCCTCGCTGGCTTAATTAGTTTGTTGCATAGAAATAGACCTCTGATAAGTTTCCGCGAGTAAATTGACAATAGGTCGCTTTGTGGTTGTAATGTAAATTTCCAAAGGTGCAGGCGACATTGTTAATCAAACGTAACAGAGTGCAATCTCCGAATATGTTTTAAAAATGATGCTGTAATGACTGTGATATACTATGCCATACTGTGCTATATTATGCGTGAGGCGGATCTAACTGGCTCTGCAGCGACGCACTGGATTGCAGCCAGAAATCCTTTGGCGTGACTTATGTTTCCGATAGTTCTTGACGTTTGCAGCTTTGCCCTTAAATTTGCGATAGTTTTAATTGCATAATGAGATTCGCAATGTAGATAATAAGTCACAACCCATAGTTCTCCCTTTATTATTCTTTGTTTATGGTCTCGTTATATAAAATTATACGAATTGAAGCCATTAAACATGACGATGGTTTAGGGTTTAGCGTGTTATCAATACAGAGGTTCCAGGTTCGAATCTTAATTCGACATGGACATTTATGCTTGTTTCTTCTTATCATCGTTGTTTTAATTTTCCAATAATGGATTGTTATAGATCGTTTAAACATAAAATTATTTATAATTTAAAATAAACTTGCCGAAAGATTTTGGTTGGATTACAAAAGTGCTCCGAAGAGAAGAAATTTCAGGCTCAAGTATAAGAAGTTATAAAGGGCCGGAAAAGGCTTAAAAGTGTTTTATCATTATCATCACAGAAATAAATGCAAAATGAATTAATAAACGAATAATTTATTTTTTTTGATTACCTATAACTTATCAAATTATATTCCGTTGAATTTAATATAGATCTCAATTTTAAAACTTTATATTTGCATAAATATTATTACATACTTTAATATGAATAAATATACTTGCTTAAAACTCATGAATTAGAGCTCTGATAAGTTTAAAACTTTGAAATTTATCAAATGCCAAAAACTGGCGGAAAATAGGCCGACTGTTATCTTCCAAATCGTCCCGGGGTCGATTCAAGGTAGTTTCTACGGCCATACAATAGGAATGCTGGTAAAGTTCCTTTTTATCGCCTGCACAGTTCATTTCCACTATAAATATAGAATTATACGAATATAGATAAAAATTATTTAGAATAGAGTAAATGAATAGAGAGGAGCAAAAAGAAAGGATGTATGTATAGTAGAAGCTAGGAAAATAGCCTCACTTCTATACGAAGAAGCTGACGGCAGTGTTGGCGAAATATCGTAGTCTGTTTCTACATCTCCGCGAATCCCGCGAAGTTTTTTTTTATCTATCAATGGAACTAATTCGCGATTAAAGTATTAGAATCAAATTTTCGCATTATTATTCTAATAATCAAACGCTGCAATAGACTGAAAATCAGGTTAATTTCGGCAAAATATGCCAAAATGAAGCCCATAATGGATAAACGGTGATAGGTGAATTTGTTATGCTAACGAAGACCAAAGTTGTCTAATACATTTTCCTCGAGTGAGAATTAGTCCCGTTGTGACCTTTAAACATGCCCGTTATTATTCTCCCCAAATTGTTCAAAATAAAATTTGGTCATCCATCCTTAGCTGAATTAGGTGTGACACCTCGGACAGACTTTATCGTTGCCTGCTAATATTAAAGTTGTTTCGACTCAAGGTTTGCACGAGTAATTGGATGATACAAAATAGTATACTAAGTATAGTAAGTTGAAAATGATTGTTATCGAAATAACGCTATAGCTTGCTAGCCAGGATGTATAAAGCATGGAATTCCGTAGAAGGCTGGAGCGAACTGAAAGCCAGGTTTAACCTCCCTAGCTATATTGGACGTGGCAATCATAATTTAAAAATCAAAGAACGGGAACAGAAAACAGATACAGCGAAATATTCATTCGTAAATAGGGGTATTAGAGAATGGAACGCTTTGCCTGGAGAAGTTCTCATTCCAATGCCGAAGAATGTAAAAATTTTTAAGAATAAGCTTAAACCTCATTTGTAATAATTTAAGGTGTAATTTAATTTTATGTATTAATATAGAATGTAGAACTAGTCATATGAATTAATACTTAGTAAGATGTATATGACTATATGGACTACCTGCCATGTAAGCTAGCTTATCTATTTGTCTAATTTTAGAGTAATTTTTATATGTATTTATAGTTCTAGGATAAGCTATACCTAACTGTATGTACTTTTATGTATCCTTCTTTGTTTATAAATTTGTATATGTAATGGCTTGCCTACAGGAGGTTTTTGGAGGGTTTTTCCTCCCGTCCTAGGGCGAATGCCAGGCAATCCTATTTTTTCATGTAATGTTCCCCCTCCAACGCTACCACCTGGTCAGAAGGCCAAATTGCAGTGTAAATTTAAATAAATAAATAAATACTGAATGCTTTATTAGCAAATTTGCTTCCATATTTTATAACGATGTATCTGGAATTTTTTGAACTACATGAATGAAAATAGTTATAGATGGGTCGATGAATAAGCGTTGTTTAACTTAAGGTCCACGTTATTGACAAATCTCCTAAAAACACTCATATCAATAAAGATTGATGATCCTGCCCTGGACGATTTTAGCCAAATCATTTTTTTCTGGGGAAATAAGTTTTGATTGAAAACTGCATCACGTTCGGTTTTCAAATTGTAATGCTGATCAGAGGAGAGAGCTACCTTTTTTAAACGCATATTTATCCGTTTTTGGTTTTCGCTATTTCTTTCGCTCTCATACAGAAGACCTCTTCGGCTTTAATTTATATATTTATATAAGCATGCTCAAGACACAAAATAACTTTTCAATACAATAACAACAATTTCAAAAACCAAATAAACATTAATTAAAATCAATACCATTTTAAATGCTATAGCTCCTCCACCCATAACACCAATTCTTACTGAGTTCCATTTTCATCTCTAAATAAATCATTATTTTACTTGAGTCAATGAATGTAGCTTAAATCGATGTTCTTCTGAGTGCATTATTCTGCTGAAACAATAATTTTCTATTCTGTAAACGCTTCTACCTTATCAGGTCCTTTACCATGGCAAAAATTGCCTCAAACATCATGTATTATTTCGCGTAAATTGTAGCGATTGAAATTGCTAACGCTGTGTGAAACCAGCAGTACGCAAGAAGAGATTGGCAGCACGATATATTCCGATGGAAATATATTCGCTTCCGCTTCAATCGTCTTTATTTTTCCATTTAATAATCAACTGCGATAGGCAAAAACCTTGCGAGAAAATTCTTGTCGAAGTTTTCGGCCAGTTCCGCCTCTGCTCGGCTCTCCCCGCTTCCTCGCGCGGGGAAGAAGAGGGGGAAAGCCAACGAAGGGGAGGGGCGCGTCTTCGGTGTTCACGGCCGTAGGATGGGGACGTTAGGGGGCATTGGTTCGATCGTTCTGGGGAGTGGGGGAATGGAGGGATAGCGAGAGGGGCATCTGCGGCCGGAATCCGCTCTTCAGTCGGGAAACGTTCTCCGTACGAAATCCTCGAACCTCTGCGCAGCGCGAGCCCGTTACGGCACGCGGTACCGTCGAACACCAGCAGGCAGTGTTTGATCAATTGGCGCGGTGCTTACGTCTGCGGTGCCCATGTGCGCTACGTTTCGCAGATCTACGATTTAACCAACCTACTTCTGGGAATCCATTCAGCAAAAATACCCCCCACATGGGGACTTGAGTGACCCTCTGGAAAATTATCAACCGAGTCCCAACCCTGTTAAGAAAACCTGGTTCTAATATCCCTCCACCGTCCCTCATCGGCGTGTTCCGTACTGACAAAAATTTTCGTTTTCCAAAAGGAGTTTTAAGTTTGTTTGATTTCCTTTTGACCAGCGTGTGTGGCCTACTCGATTGCCAAACAGGATGATGCGTATGATTTGGTGTTTTGTTTTTGTTCTGTGATCAGTGGATTGTTCCGTGGTCAGGTGTTTTTTGGTTTTGTTGCGAGTTTACGAAATAAGCGGGCGGGTTTTAGTGCCCAGACCCCTTTTCGACCACGGTTTTTTTTATCCCTACGGGGTTTTTGGCGAGTTGTTTTTTCGACGTGGATCACTAACAAGGATGGCAATGTACAGTTTAGCGTCTCCGCGAACGGCACCGCGGCAGGTCCTAGCCTGGGTGCGGTTCTTCTTGGTTGCCGCGGTTTTCTCGGAACTCGGCGTCCTCACCAATGCCTCCGGAAGAGCTGGCGACTACGATAATCACGTGGGATTCTACAGAGACACTCCGTGTTGCGGACAGCATCACATCAGACATCACAGAGGTAAAGATCAACCCCTTTGTTCTTCCCGGGGTAAACAATAGTTTCCCACCGTGCGACGGCATTCTACCGCGCGACGGCGGAGGGAGTTGCGGGCGGGGATTCATGCCGCGCACGGCGAGGGATTGCTTCGCCCCTTAAGCACTCCCTCCGTCGATCCTTAAAGCGAATGCATTCTGTAGTCCTGCCATTCACTCGGATGCGATTCTTTGCGATCCGATCGCATTTTCCATCCAGATGGAGGAAGTCCGGATGCGTGTCTGGAATGACTTTATTGTCTGGTGATGAGGCCGCTTCCAGAGAGCCTTTGAGATACATAAACATCGTCTGGGGAGTCTAGGGAAGTATGCGGCGACTTTCCAGACTCGTTTTCCCTCTCTCTTGAGATCTGTAGATTCTTCGGAGAAGGTACGCTGAAGATGGGGACTCATTAAAAAGGTAGACGAAGCTGAGTGAAAAAAAAACAGTTGGAATAGAGTAAAAGGGGAGTGGTGAAAATATGTAACATACGTCAGGGCGAACCTCTTTACCTGCCTTGGCCCCTCAGTCTTCATTTCCGAAAGCCTAGCAATTGAATAATAATTAATGCCCCCCAGGTTTAATGTTTTCCCTGAATAACTAAGTGATGCTTAGCGATTCACCGCAAAGATATTCAAGAAGGACGAATTTTAGCAGTCAGAGGCCATGGGTGCGAAGACCACTTTGAGGCCCTGCCACGGCACTTATTCACTTTATAGATGACAAAATATCTTTATTTGACCCCTTGACGGTGAAGCCTTCAGCTGGCTTCTACAGTGCCCAATGGTAAATCCATATATGAAGGGTAGTGTTGTTAAAAATTTCCTGCGATCATTTCTTGAAGTAACGATCCATATTCTGCGTTAAGGGAGGAAATCGATGGTTTACTTTTCCCCCTCACAATTCATCGCGAAGTCACGAAAGCCTGGTTCGAGGAACACATCCTGTCCACTCTATAAAGTTTTCCTGCTTTCATTTTGTGAGGGAAAAATGGAGAGAGTGGGGATCTTAGAGGTAATATCATATTCCTTCTCCTCCGTAAAATTGGTGGTCGCCCAGGCCACAATCACTCCTGCATGGGCAACGGTAGCCAACTATTGTGAGAGGTCAGTGCTAGAACGAAGTGGGATTCATCCATAACGCTCGCAATTTCTCTGGCGAAATCAGGCCGTAGCCCATTTCGCGGAGACTCGAAGCGGACCTTTAAAATTCAGTTCCATTTATCAGTCCGCGAGACACCGGCGGCGTTTTCGTCCCCTCCCGGACTACGAGGAAGATTCTTTAGAGGATTTAAGTTCTTAATATCCCACGGATAGCTCCATCCGAGACAAGAGATTCCTGAAAGTCGACTGATTAATTGCCGAAATCCGCGATGTATAAAGCGAATCCCGCTCTCCAGTTTAATCCCGCGAAATAATCTCGGCCGCTCTATTTAGCCTTCGCTAATAAAGCGAGATTTCGCCAATTACCTCCGTGTTACGTGCGAGATTTTTATCTAGCGACAGGGTTTTTGTCCCTTTAAAGTCCAAGAAACCCAGGTTCGGGGAAGGTGATTTTTTTAGCAGGGCATCCGCTGTTCGTTTTCTTCGAATGCGTCCAATTGATGTTTTTGTCTCCTTAAAGCAATTTCCTCCCGCAGATATTGCAAACAGGGATTGAGGAGGAGACAGACATTTTGATGCTTAATCGACTGTGACAAGGCAGTTTGTGGTTAACGAACGTTATTCCAACCCGCGATTGTTCTCATGATTTAAGGCCTATTTGCCTTGTGAAACCGTGTGATTTTTATTGTACTTTCACGCTCCTTGACCAAATTTACCTTGCGTAACTTAAGATCGTTTATTGAAAAATTTGATTACCATACTTAATCATTTTGCATCACCTGATGCTGGAGAGAAATTTGGAACTGTAATAGATATCACTGTGGTTTTTCTTCACTAAAATATCATAAGTATTTTACCTAAAGTCGTAAAAGACGTAAGGATTTTATGTAAAATAATAGTGTGTTTAATATATTTATATTGCATTTTAGCTGTAATTATTATGAAAGGCATTGTGAAGGATAAATGCATTTACTACGGAGTCCTCCGCTTACACCGTGCACTTCTCCGTAAAGAAAATATTCAGTTCCGGCAGTTAAAAATTTTAAGTTCTTTTTGAAATTGGTTTTAAGAACTCTTTAAGGTCAGATAGATCATCAGAAAGTCAGTTGTTACTCCGTAGGTGTTTGCGTTCAAGTAATTCCCTTACGTCGATAATTAGATAATCGATGGGATGTATTTCGTAAAAGTGGTACGAAACAATCACCGAAAAAATATGTGTTCCGTGTGTCTCTTACGATCCGCTTAGGGTAAAGCTACGGGCTTGGTGACCATTTTCATTATCTATACGATTTTAAATGCAATTAAGTAAGATTGTAAAGACAAATGTATGCATCATTTACGTTTATTAGAATGGAATTATCGTATTATTCCAACGTTGGAATGACCAAGTCAGCGCAGAACTTTTGTGTGGTGAGCGTTTCAGGAAGCATGTTAAATTTGCAGATTAAGCTTTAGCACATTTGAATATCATCATTTAACGTTCAAAGGTGTATTGAAAGATGCGATCTTTCCTTTTGCATCCTCTCAAAGGAATATTTACGCGGAATTGGCGCCATACTTTTAACGTCGTTTACAATAAAGGCCGCTGTAACCGAATGCTTGCCACCAAATTTAGTTTGCTGCCTTCCATTCCGATCGGCGATTGCTTTTTCGGCGGTTTATTTCATTGTCGTTTGTTCCCCTGGCTTTGGCTCTTTCCTTCTTTGTCTTTCGAGGTTGTTTTATTCACTCGGAATCGGGCTGTTTCTGTTGCCGGCCAGTAATTGGCCTGCTGCCTCGGGCTACGAAAATGGAAAAAACGGCCGAAAGCGAACGGTCCGGAATCTTTCAATTGGCTCCGCAGTGGCTCTTCATGTGATGCGAGACCATTCTACCGACACGTTCTCTATCTGGGAAAAATCGCGCATTCCATCTTCTGCACCATTATAAGTGATTCTTTTTTTTGGCTTACTATGTTATAATGGTGTTGCATTCCTAATTTCTGGCGTCAGTAATATTTCGTGATGATCGCTTATACTGTCGGAATCGATTGTTGAGAATAAATTAGTTTCTGATCCTTTATGCAGCAAATGATTTACCGCATATTTGTTGTTGTTAATGAAAAGTTGGGATATATTTCGATAGAATTTTAAAACTTAAAAGATTTGAGACATTATTTATTTGATAATTCTGAATTATGTCTCAAGATCAATAGTTTAGTTTTATCTCTTATATTTTATACACTTTCATTAATAATAACCCCGCATTACGCTAGCGGTGTTGTATCATCACCAGCATCCGTATATAACTCCAGTGTATTAGCCTCTCCAGTGCTCTGCGTATAAACCACCAGGTGTAACTATCTGTTTCAGTGTTTTTTTTGGGACAGTTTCTTGAGATTTTTACTTGTTAAGGGATTCCTGAGTTCCTTCTTAAATATGGGAATGAATTAGGTAATTTTTCCCTCTTGAAATGTGCAAATTTATGATTTCCATGATTAATTTCATTTTTACTTCAAATCGTAGGCGGTTATTTTATTCCATACTGGGAAATGTTACAGAAATATCAAACTCTAATCCAGATATCCTCTTGTTTTCTTTATTTGGTTTCTGTAGTTATCACATTTTTGGGAGTACATATGTATCAAAATGTTTCGTGAGTAATTTTATGAAAATTATTTTCGTATTCCGTGATGTGGTAGTAAATAGAGCACCAAATTTCCATTTCTTCAAACTTTTACAAATGCTAAATTTTCGAGAAAGTTTGAAGAAGAATTAGTTTTTTTTATGCTTATTAGTTACTGATTACTTAGTTGCTGATTTTTTTTATGCTTTATTTTTAAATATTTCATGTTAGTTTTTAAATTAAAAATGTCTCTCCCATCTCGCTATTGATTCCAACATTGGTATATGGNGGTTTTTCCTCCCGTCCTAGGGCGAATGCCAGGCAATCCTATTTTTTCATGTAATGTTCCCCCTCCAACGCTGCCACCTGGTCAGAAGGCCAAATTGCAGTGTAAATTTAAATAAATAAATAAATACTGAATGCTTTATTAGCAAATTTGCTTCCATATTTTATAACGATGTATCTGGAATTTTTTGAACTACATGAATGAAAATAGTTATAGATGGGTCGATGAATAAGCGTTGTTTAACTTAAGGTCCACGTTATTGACAAATCTCCTAAAAACACTCATATCAATAAAGATTGATGATCCTGCCCTGGACGATTTTAGCCAAATCATTTTTTTCTGGGGAAATAAGTTTTGATTGAAAACTGCATCACGTTCGGTTTTCAAATTGTAATGCTGATCAGAGGAGAGAGCTACCTTTTTTAAACGCATATTTATCCGTTTTTGGTTTTCGCTATTTCTTTCGCTCTCATACAGAAGACCTCTTCGGCTTTAATTTATATATTTATATAAGCATGCTCAAGACACAAAATAACTTTTCAATACAATAAGAAAGTGAATGGAGAGGAGTTTGATAATTTTAAAACTGATAAGAAAGTAGAAGCTTTGCCAAAGTCTTGTTACGTTTGCCAACAGCTACGTTCTTTCGGTCTTTCTCTTACGAGAAGTAGGGCGCGCTTATTTGTAACTTCTCTCGTTTAACGCGAAATTATTCGCGGCACTCTTTTCGATCCCACGGGCGATAGCCTTATCGTTAAATATAGCCGCGGGTCAAGGAGAAGGCGACGGTCGCAGGCACAACGGCGAGACTTAGGCGGAAGAAGTGGGAATTTTGATCGCATCTGATCAGCCAGACGGAGTCGTTAAAACATTTTATCCATCCGCCTCACCCCTCTGTCATGAGCCTAACTGCCTCGTTCGCTACCTTTCATTCCAGCCAAAGCGGATGTATATGTATAAAGATTGGTTTATCTTTCGATTTATTATGACTCGGTTAATATTCTATATCCAGGAAGGCTTAGGAGAGGCGCTCTGGTCGCATGGGAAGCCATCTTGCTGGCGATCTGTTAAGTTTTTCATGCCGAAATTTAAAGATATACCCATAATCAAAAAATTTAAGGAGCTTAGTCATACCATATTTATTGATGTATTTTATATTTTTGTACTTTGTCTTTTATTAAATACCGAGTTAACCTGTCCCGTCAAGTGAACGTCAGAAATATTTTTCGTGCAGTCGCATCTGAGAGGAAGGATATTGCGATTTTTCTCTTATATTCATATATTCATATTGATAAAGATTTATGATTCCTAACACAATTGGTAATTCATAGAGGATATACTGTAATATACGCTTTATACCGCTGCAAGAGTTAGATATGTTATTTGCTAATGTAATTACATTGAATTTTCAGATATTTATTCCTCCGGTATCGCTTTGTTGGATTGTTTTCCATTTATTCTAGAGTTATTGTCAAAGTATTATTTTATAAACATTTAAGGCGCAAAATTCCTATTTTTAAAAATAATTACAGGAGGTATAGATATCAGGAAAAGAGGAAGTCTTCGAACAATAGATATCTACTTTAAGGAAAAAGTGACTACGAATAAGAAATTGTACAAGTCATTGGAATAGTAAGAAAAAAAGCAGGACCACTTTCTAGATGATAATGTGCCATTTCCAATTTTGGCTAAACAGAAAATTAATCTACGCATCGCTGATTTTGATTTGGCAGATACTATGGAACATTTCATAATCAGGCCTTAATTCAGGCTCCTCAACACATCCAAGGCAGATTTCTAGTATGTGCTTACTACGATGCCATCAAGGAGTTCGCCCTTCATGAGGTTGCCCCTTGGAACCGCCAATGCTAAAAGTATTGGAATTTTTTAAAAGCGCTATGACAGGTACATAGGGTCCCCACCGGGATTCGAACCCGGACCGTATCCACCAAAGGTAAACGCGCTACCCACATGACTATTTGGAAATACTAAAAGTAGAGGAAAACTAAGTTAATATTCTGGTCTTAAAGCTCAATATTTTGCAGCTCTGGAAAATTACTCTTCCCAGTCCTCAGTTCGTCCTTTTCGCTGCATATCTAAATAAATTCCCTGGCCTTTTTTTTTAGAAATAACTTTATCCTTTCTTCACTGCTTCATGACTTCATTTTCATTAACTTTCGACCACGTATAACAATGTATTTTGAGGCGATTTCTATTCTTTCAAGTTTCTCTTCGACTCCTCATTTGTTGTTTCAATGAATAAGGATTTGGCTGATTAATCTCCGTCTTTCGGGACGTGTTCCCTTAGAAATTTCCGATCACGTTGTGATCTCGTAAGAACTTCTTGGGCAGTTTTAGGTCACGTGACGCTTCCCAGCTAGCTCTACGCGTACAAATAATGTCGGTCCGAATAAATCTCTCGAATTTCTTTTGTTCTTGTTTTCCTCCAACGCCCTTAACCAGGGTTTACTTTTGGAAGAGGCTGACACGCGACTATAATTCTGCTTCGTGCTGGAAACACTGAGTGCACACTTATTTTCTTCTTTTATCTTTAGTTCGGTTCCTTTTGCGCTCGCTTGCTATGAGGCTGAAATTTAGTTAGGGATAAAATCGCTAACGCGAAAGCAAATGTTTTTAGAAACCTGATTAAATACTACATTTATTTCTTGAGATGTTCAGCCTTATTCTGCCTTACTGTTAACGTTTGTTTCTAATTCTTTATGGTTGTAGTTAATTAAATGTTTAGGTTATGAGCTTTGGAAATAACAATAGCTTAACAATTTAAGAATAAATGCCAAGTCAAACGGCAGATGTCGTTGGTGACACTAGGTCAATATATCATCTCCCACATAACCTCATATTAGCTTTTCTCGATCGTGTTGGATCCGCTGTCTATTAATTCGAGTAATCACGCAATTTTTCATGAATCTAGGCCGAAACTTTGGGCCGCTCCGGTATTAGAAACCGCGGCCTCTTTCACAAAAGCTACCTAATTGGCTATCTGGGGGAAAATACAGGATTAGTTTATTATAACATTAATTAAATATTCCATTTATCAAAGGTTTGAGTAGGAATAACGCATTAAAAAAAAATGATTCGGTAATGAAAAGGAAGTGGAAAAATTTTAATGTCTTATATTTGAAGTTTTCTTTCCAGTCAGTGAAAATAAGTAAGGAAGTAGTTCCGAACTTCTTTTGTAATCCTACTATATTTTCGCTCAGAAAAAACGAAGTCGTCCAACACAGGAAGTTATAAATTCATACCTCAATTGACTAACTTTTATATAAGTAAATATTGTAGAGCCCGTCACTCAACTTTAATTGTAAATCAAATCTCAAGGAAATAAAGAAATAACAATAATAATTAAATTGATATCAGTCAAATCCCCTTTGCTGCGTTATAGGATATCTAATACTATTAGTGAGACGCTCCACACTAGGAAAACGAGTTTATATTATATTGTCTTTTATTCTATTTTTCACAAAATCTGTGTTAACTGTTTTACGTAAGTATGTATAATTTATATAAAAATTTATTTCTTACATACTAATTTTTAATTGAAATAATTCTCGGTATTGATTTTTCAATAATAACATCTTTCTTACGATTTCATTTCGTAGATAACTTTAATAACATGTTAGTATATTTATTTATTCGATATTTTTTATTATACAACGTAATACCAGCGTGACAATATGATATGATTGTAAGAAGCATGCTTAGGTTGCAGCTCGAGTAACACGAAATATCGATTTACAAGATATGCATGCTAGCTGCGTTTCAACGCTCATATATATCATTCCGTTATCTACTCCCTCCCTTCCGTGTTAACAGCCATTTATTGCACCTATTAAGAAAACTATATCTCAAAGATTATTTTCGGAACGTATTTCTCCAGCATTTTCGAACCCTCATTCAAGACGTGGCTCGAGGACTGTTTAAACGATCTGAATCACCAGAGGATTTCAGCGGAGAGAGAGCCAATAATGCACTTGCGGGTCCCAAGTCCACCGCAGAAGTAAAAGCCTCAGACTGTAACCATATCTCCGGTGGACTTCCTCCCGGATTACGCGCCACCTATGATGTACGTGCGAGATTCATTCACGTCCTCCTCTTAAGGCGGTCATTTCACACCGCCATTCATCACCCGCAGCGAATGCGGACATCCACATGCGACGGGATTAACACGTCATTCTTTCTCACCGCCGAGAAATGCAACTCAAGCCGTGGAAGGCTCCGCCGACTACAAAAGGATATTCATTCTACGCCGGTGGGGAAAATCAGCGAGCGTGCATAATCGATTTGGCTTCGATAAAAACCTTCCCGGAGCTACGTCTTCGCTGACCGCTCTGTCATAGGCGGCGTTAATTTCTCATTTAGCCGTCGCATTCACACGCCCGCCCCGGGTCGCCGAGCGACATTATTGACGCTTCCGTTCACTTGTTCGGAGCATCGGGACTCCGTGTCCAACGTGTTGCCCACCGGCCACGAGTTTTCGCCAAACAAAAGGCGGCGGTCACCTATCGGTTGTCGGATCACGCTTGCCGTCGAGGACGGCTCGTGAAGCGGACCCTGATAAAGGGATCTCTTTTTTCCTCGGAGACGTCAGTCTTTCCTCTGCAGCGGCGTGTACTCACCTTTCTTGGTATGCCATCGCCTCTGGGTCCTCTCTTTAACACCGTCACCGAACGGTACTCCGGGTTCTTAGGCGGCATTGTTGGCGGGGCGATTATTACGGTGATGAGGTATGGAGTGCGAAGGAGGTGAAAGTGGGAGTTTTAGTCGTTCTTTCTCCAGAAGGTGTGCTTTTGAGCGGTTTGGGTTTTCAGGAACGAGTGGCCGGGCCGAGAGGTAGGGTTTACCTGAAGGTTTTAGAACGCTTGTTGGGCCTTACCCCGGGTGGCTAATTTATTCTCACCTTTTCGGCATCTATTGTTTGGAAGAAAGCTCCGTTGAGGAAGCAGGTTGGAAAGGGGAAACAAGTGGGCAATAGTCAGCATGTCAGGGGATTTATTTGGGGTGGTAAAAATCAAAGGAAAAATTCCGTAGAGGAGAAATTCCAGTTTACGAGATTCTGAAACTTCTTTCTGAAACGGGCACTTGCACAAGAAAGGGGCCTTTGTTGATGGTAGTCGGTGTCTGCTTGACACATATGGAGGCCGTTCATTGGAGCATATGCGTACTGTATGCCGGACGAGAAACTTCTAGATGCTGACGGCATACAATCCCTTATATTTTTCAATTAAAAGTATGTTAAGAACACTCCCACCGTTTTGGGAGCCATTCAGAAAATTTCTCAATTTCATATCGAACCAGAGAATTAGAAAGTTTTCTCTTGCCTTACTTTCCTTTGCTTCGATTATCTAACGCGGAGTGCAACTGGTTTATTTTACAAACAGGATCTTGTCCTTCCAGAGTTTGCAATCATGCACAGCACTGTTTAGTAAATTTTCCCATATTATTTTATTTAAACGTTTGTTTACCAAAATTTAAGATGAAATGAGAATGAAGTATTTCTTAATGTAATATTAAAATCATATTCTCGTTGCGAAGAGTTCATTATTGGATCTCTACGTATATCGTTCTGCTTCTATCAAACCAGATAGAATTAGGAACCGAGTCGGTGAACTCGGAAAATTCTAAGAACCAATTCGTGAGAGCCAGTGCAAACCGGCTGAATCCCAACATTTATTGATTCTGTGAATTGGAGCGTCCGTTATTCCGATCTGATGTTATTTGCATCCCTAAATAAAACTTTCCCCTTTTTTTTGATCTAGATGAAGATGAAAAAACAGGCTCACGCCAGATTTGGAATGTACTTGTTTATTCAAACAATTTTTCACATCGTGCATTCGTTCCCCAACATCTCTATCGTTACTTCTGAAACTCTTTGTAAATGTTATCAATCTAAACTTCTACGAAAAGCTACATTTACTAACTTTCAGTCAAATTTCCATGAATCATTTGGTCACACATCACCTTGTGAAACATTTATCGCTCCTGGAAAAGCTTATGCGGGAAAGAGGCGGAGTATTCAGTATATATGCCTAGTCTCTAAGCGAAGGGGAAAGTTTTGTGGAATATAAGACTGCGTTGACTAAGGAGGTGGAGAGTTAAACCGCTTTGAAAATACAATGTTTGTCCTGTTCATTATAACTTACCTCGAAGTCACACCTAAACATATCCATTTTTGTACATATGTAATAGCTTCCAGGCGGAAGTTCAAAAATCGCTTTTTCTCACCTGCGGACTTGCGTATTTCTTTTTGCAACGTTAATTTTTCAAAAACACGACTTCCTTATTTTACTGTTAGCAATTTGGAACAAAATTCATTTGCCGTATTATTTGATGGTTTCTGCGTTTATACCTAATGGAATGATTTAATTCTATTTTCTATTGCGGCTGTAATTTCAGATCAACCGGTGTAATTCTTTAACTTTCAAGAGCTAGAAGCGACATCCTCTAGATTTCATGGAGACGACTTAAATGGAGATGTTATATTTCACTTTTCATAAAGTTTCGTATTTTATAAATGGGAAACTGACTTATTAGAAACCCTACGCCAGTTTTTGACGGTGAGTTTTCATCTTGATATTTTACGCAATTCACGAAAATTCGTAACTTCATGTTAGTGGAATATCGTTATTGTTTAAAATTCTCAGTTTACAAAAAGTACCTTAGTTCTTCTATATATGTCTATCCGTTCATGGACAACATGGCTAATAATTTAAAACGAAACTAGCGCCTATTTCTTGGCAGGGGTGATCGGTGGTCCGCGCACGTAGTGCCATCTCGTGCGACAATCCTATAATTTGCGGCCGACGCCTGAGATGGAATTAGACGTGTCCGAACGGTCGACACGAGACTTTACTTCCTTTGGACTTAAGCGTTCCTACTGTACCATAGAAATGTTGGCATTTAAAGCTTCGAGAGAAATGATTTATCTCCTTCGGAAGGGATTATCTCCCTCACGTTTCCTTATCGAAATGGATTTCATCGCACGTATTGTTTTTCGAGCCACGCAAGACATTTCGTCGACGGCGCGGCCACCGTGCACGGGAGAAACAATTGACTGTTTTAAGCCGCTATCAATGTGTGATATCCCGTCCACTTTCCTCTCTTGATTCCGTAAGATGGGAAAGATAAATTTTTTCACGCATCGGAGAAGCATTGGAGCAAAACACACGGACGGTGCCTCCGTAGTTGATCAGTTTCTGTGGGGGCGGAGGTTCGTATCGGGATCGAGTTACCCACACGTGGAAAGTCTGCTGTCACGTATTCCGTTTTCTTTCTCCATGCGCATTTTCTCGTGGCTCGATTATTTCTTGAGGTTATTGGTTTCGAAAGATTTTCTTCGCCGTCGTCAGTTAAAGAAAAAAACAACCCCTTGCCTCAGTAGCCGCGGAAAATTTCAAAACTTGCACGTAACTCTAACATTTTCTAGAACGAACTGGACTGGAATTTTACAACATTCCACCGATATCACTTAATTATCAGCCTAGCGTTGTATGATTAAGAAGTTGGCATCGATCAAGATGTTACGGAGACAAACAGGAATTTAATTCACCGAGTTAATAGCATTTATTGTGATCGTTGACATGTTATTGCCATTGGTAACGAAAGGAATGTGAGTTTAGTGGATTCGGAACAGGATCGCGGTTTAATGCTTCTCAGCACTTAGTGATTACGAGCGATAGATCAAAGCTGGAATGCGCCTTAAGCGTTCCAGGAGTGCATTGCGTAAGAAATCGGTCTTAAAATCCAATCTTACTCAGTATTATGTCGCGTGCATGGCCTCGAGCAACTCTATATATTTGCTTATATCAAGCATTCATTCGCCAATCCGTCCGCACGTCTACACTCCTGGATCCTTTCCAGAGGCGAAAGACTTGAGGTTTTGGAGTTATGAGATATGGAGAAAATGATGATTCACCTAACGTTAAAAACCTTAGTTTAGTCTACACTAGCTTAGCTTACAAACATTCTTACTGAAGGGCAGCTTAAGAAAATGGATTATTCTTGGCGAGAAGGAATGTTTCCCGTCCATTTTAAGTATTTATAAAAAATATGAATTTTATGAGGAGTTTTATTTGAAAGTCAGTCAGAAGAATGTAAACAGTTAAACTTGCGATGCATTAAGGAAGGCTTAGCCAAGTTCTTATCCCAAAGTGTAGTAGTGCATGTTGTCCAAAATGCTTGGAGGCTGCACGAGAACTGTTTGCAGAACGTAGTTTGTGGACCCCTATTATGTTAATTCATGTATTACTCTCAGAAGAACGTGTTTCATGAATGGCATTCTTATCCATATTTATTAAATAATTAAAATTTACTATAAATCAAAACTAAATCAACAAAACAGTTTATTGGTGAGGTCCCAGCCTTGAGTGTAAACGTAGAATTTCTCAATCATACATGCATTTAATAGACCTAACTCATTATAATCAACCAGTAGTTTAAATTACAGGATCTAAGTTTAAGCATTTAACATCAGTTTCCCACTTACTGCCAATTCAAAATTTAAATACTGTGAGTTTTGCTAATAACCTTGATTTTGATTTGAATCCCTAAAATTAGTGATTCCAACTTTAATGAGGGAACGATTAAATAGTGTCAATGACTCTATTTTAATTGCAATTGTCGGCGAAAATTCAAATGATTTTTTTCTGGCTATCTTACATTTTATCTATCATTATTTTATCGGATGAACGTAATTGATATTTTTTAATTTCGTAGTTTTAGCGACGAGAACGATATACGAGCCTGGCGAAAACAGCCCAATTAAAGACGACCTCCCAACAATGGCAACGACGAATTTCTCTCCGTTATCGGATTGGGAACCACGACCGAAGAACCAGCGAGGATAATTATATTTTTATATGGTATTATTCAGCTATCTAAATGGAAATCGGTTATAGCTATTCTACAACAAAGACGGATCGCGATGCGTGACTGTGGTTTCAATTGCGCCCCGCGCAGAGAAGCCCGTGTAATCTTTCCGGCCCCCGAAAGATAGAGCTTCCTCGGTTATCCGCAGCCCCTGTCGTGAGGATGTAATTATCGCCCCCTAAAATGCAACTCCTTTTATCATTTCGGGTCATTTTCATATTTCATCCTCTGGGAAAGAAATATTTTCGTCCGCGGTGGCGTTCTCTCAAGGAATTAGATACTTCCGAGGGAGATATTCCAAAATAAACAGCGCTTTGTTTTGGCGGGCTGCGTGCGGGAGTTGAAAACTCGATTTAAGAATAGTGCGGCTTTTTCAGGAGGCGACGCGGAAACAAGTGACGTCTCAGTTATGTGGGCCATATGAACGTCTGTTCAGTCCCTTTTATTTGCGGCGAATTCCTCTCCCAAGTTGCGTGATGCTGTACCATTTAACTTCTTCCTTTTTCGTTACGATTGCGTGCATTCTCGATTATCGGCTTCGAGGTGTGAATTGCAGGGAGAGGCTAATGTTGATAAATTTTCATTAGCGTTAAATTATTGTTTATAAGTTTAGAAAAAATGCCTGCGACCAAGGTTATTCGTAGAGGCGGATGGTAACGCGTGTAATGAGAGGTACATAAGATGTTTACCACCCTCGCATTGCTGGGGGACGGGTTTCTGCTCTTTTTCATAAAGTGTTTGAATAGTTCATTTGGAAAATCATACATTTATTCGGTGTTGGAATAATCAAAATCAAGAAATGTCTCCTTAAATTTGTGTAATAGATTTCTTAGCGTGTATTCAGGGGTTTGCGGTAAGTAATCTTTACCTATTTATATCAAGCTCTTGGGAGATTACAAATTTCCAGCTCCGAACCTTAGGGAATGGTGGCCAATACGAGGGATTTTCAGGCTCGGGACAAGATCTCTGTGATCTTCGGCCCACAATTATGCGGAACAAGGCGGCAAAGCTTTGTCCTACGAAGGTTGTATTTTACAATAAAAAGAAAGTTAAGGCTAATTGACGTTGCACCATACAATTACGTCTAAATTCGGGGCAATACACTTCCATTATCTTTACTATTAGCTAAACCAATCGAGTAATTACGAATTAAAACATTTATTTGCAACAACCGCAACAAGGTCAAAGTTAAATAAATTGAAAACAAAGAGGATTTAATTTTTATCACGAAGATTTGAAGGTTTTCGATGTAAATTTGACGTAGCGAAAAATAAAAGGAAACGCTAGACAGTCCTCCTCCATTTATGTAGCAGATACTAATTTTTTAAATAGGAAAAATTTGAGTATTAAACTTAACCAAAAGCCTGAACCTTAAGTTTTTATGGCTGACCAAAATTACGAACGAAAAAAATATCACCCCTGCCGTTTCAGTGTATTATCACTGCCGTGACCAGGATTCGAACCTGGGTTGTTGCGGCCACAACGCAAAGTACTAACCACTATACGATCACGGCTATTTTGGGGCAGTTGATCTTCTTCGCCATTGCAAGGAAGTTAACTAAATTATTATCCAAATTTTCGTATAGACAATTTATTAATTCATACAACGGCAAATCTTCTTTTTAGAACGGATCGGTAATATAGAACCCTTTTTCCTCATCATAATCCATAATGCTAATTTACCCATGAAGTGGTAACCCTGAAGTGTTGGGGGTTTATGTGGATGAATCAGTTTTTTATTAGGACACCAGAAGAAGGAAAAATTATTTATGAACATTATTTTATGTTACGCTTGTGTAGGCCATAAAATTGGGTTATATACATTTTTTATGTATAATTTGTTGTTAATTTACTCAAGATCCAGTTCAAAGGCGTTCTTTGATTCGTCAAAATTTCACACAAAAACTTTGGCTGGTTTACCTTTGTTATCAGCAGCCCCGTTTTACATCTTCTACCTGCAAACGAACCCAATCGCCAGACGATTAAAATTAAATTGAGTAGTGTTTTATAAAATCACCTCGTTGTTACGCGACGAAATAACGCCTCCCTTTTTTAAATTTTCGTCAATGTCGAGAGGCATTCACCTTTAAGTCACTCTCACCTGGAAATGTTTTCCTGGCGATAGCAAATAGCGAATCAATTTTTTAAGCGTCATTTTAGCGCTCTTTGGAATGTTCATTTATATAGATCGACGCTGCCGCACCTCACGGAGCGATTTGTCGCAGAGCGCGCTCTCTTTTTACGGAGACGGCTTTTAAATTACCGTACGTAATGGACTCTTGCACTAAAATATAACGTCGACGGATAAGGTTGCATTATAAATTGAGGAGTTGAGCAGCAAAGGTTAACCTTTCGGCCGCTCTCATCCGGTTACGACGGGAGAGAAACCTTTTCGGAATACGATTCGATCCGGTGAAGGGACGCCCTATCGCAAGAAGACCCGCAACACTAGCTCAGGGCCATAATAGGAGCGATTAACGAATGAGGAAATGGACGCGAGGGGGTGGCTATGTGGGAGAGAAAAGAGAGATGCAGAGACAGGGTCGTTTTATAGGTGCTGACAGTTATATTCATAGCTGCCGTTAACGGATTAAGGTGCTCATTCACGAAGGGGATGACCAAGCAACTTCTTTTAAAACCGTCTAAAAACACGAGGCGATCAGCAAGATAAATACGCCTTTTTTCAGGGAATGTTATACCGGAGTCACAAATGGCTACGAGGCATTACTTACCATCTGAAATCTATCTCCGTACAAAAAATGGGAGGGATAGTGTTGAAATCCTACAAGTGAGTTTGTAGGGTGCTCTAGCTGTTGAGCCGTTATGGGAGTACGTGGCTGAGATTTTTTCTTGATTAAGTTTTAGTTATTTATAGAGTTGATTCTCCTTGGTGTGGGAGGGTTTTTGTTGTTGTGGGATTAGAAATCGTTGCAACGATAACATTTTGAACTGTAACCAGCTGGCTGGCTCAGATTGATGCACGGTAACAGTTTGGATAAGCTACTGTTAGATAAGACAATTTAAAATAAATTTGATAGCCAAATTCAGTGTTTCGAAATCTTTAATTAACGGCAGGATATCTTATGTTTTTATATCATTCTGTAATAAGATTAAGGTAATGTTTCAACTACTATGTTGGTTAGCCAGTGGCTGATTGAGAGGGATGTCAGCAGTTTGCCCAAAGTTTCGGCGAAAAGCTTAAACAAAAAAGTAGGGGTTGATTTAAATTAGAATGGGCACTGTTCCGCTAGTGAGGCCCCTTTCATTCCCAATAGATATTTCTGATTCATGGATTGGCACGGAAATTTATTGAAAGGTTGTTCAGAGACCAGGGTACCTTATCACAGCTTTTGTAAGAAAGAACACGGAACGGCTTCATAAGTATCAAATATAAACCTTGACTGTAGGCCCCAAATACTTCGAGGCCCTAGGTCACCGCCTACTAGAAAAGTTTCCAAACCAGGTATTTAAATACAACATTATAATTAAATATTACGCTGAATTATATGTAGTTGTCAGATGGCTTCTCGTGGTATTGTTGAAAGTGCATCAACAGCAGAGGTCATTTCGCACGTGGGCTCCTACCGGGAATCGAACCCGTGACCGCTCTCTCTGAAATCGAACGCGTTGCCCACTTGGCTAGCGGGATGGATTCTTTAACTAAAATTAAGGTATATCCATCCTTTTAAAGTCGAGAATTGCAAGATGTTTCACTGGAAGTGCCCTAAATTAATGTGAGTTAAAATGAAACAAATAGCGATTATAGTGTTATCTCTATAACGTCTTCTATTTAGGATCATATCGATGCAAAACTAGAGCAGATTTCACGAAAACGTTTGATTTCACTCGTCCTTAAGTATGTCCGCAGAATCTCTTCACCACTGAATTTCTCAGCATTAATCCTAATATCCAGCCTTCCAATGAGTCCATCCATGAGAAATATTAATCTTAGATCGAACGATAATAAAAAATAGCCGTTCGCAACACCCCGCGGTGGTGGGAATTTGAATCTTTCTTGTCAGCACGAAAATCAGCTATCTGGCGTTATTTATCTTAATTTATATGCATATCTGATAACGGCATGATTAAGTTTCTACCAAAAAAATGCCGCTCGCCCCAAGCGATCGATCGGCCCTTTTTGTGAGTCTGACATACATTAAGTATCCCGTCGTAGTCGGATGACTCTGGCAAAATAATAATTACAGATTGAAACATCGGCGAAATTATCCAGCTGAGACGTCTTTATTTTATTCCGCTTTTTTTTCGTCTTATTTTATCTGCTGTGTGGATTATGAAGGAAATTTTAATGACCCGGTGTCACTGAAGTCGAGATGTGGTGTATCATCACTGCGTGAAACGTATTATGCTTTGATAAAGTAAAGCTGGGGTTATTCGATTTTGTTGCTGGTTGATGTCACCTTTGAAGTCCGTATATTCTGCAGGTTATGAATACTAATATTCGCTTCTCTCTAATCATATTGACATATTTAGATGAAAGAATGGGATTCGGTGTTTCTCTAAAGCGGAAATAGCTCTTTTGACGCTGTAAACGTTTTTTCTCGAAAGAGCGATGGAATAATAACTACATAGTGTATTCACTGCTAGAGCCATTCGGTACCACATGTGGGCATGACATCGCCTTTCTCGTTTCTCAGTCGTAGATGAAAGGGACAAAAAGAAGGAATCCTTCATCATGCCGGTTCTAATGATGATTTATATTCCTTTCCGAAAGTTACTTCTTTACGCTCCATTTTTTTTACAGCGTTTTGCTTGAATCAGCTGCCATTTTTAACTCCGAAGAAATGTTTGTAGCTTTGAAAGAAGGAAGACGACGTCGGCGCTTATTCTTACTAACAGTCGCCTCAGAAGCTACACATAGAGCTCTCTAGTTTTTGCCTTTGGTCGTCGTCCTTGCTTTAAAATCGCCTTGCTGCGCGCATCCATGTCTCTCGGATGATTTAATATAGGGTGACTGCTTCATCTCCTCTATCTCCTTCTGTCTCCAAATATCTTCTATCTCGAATGTGTAAAGCATTCTTATCTGCTTCGTGCCTTCTCACCTCATCACGCCGCACCTTTTCCACCTCACCCATCTCAGCACTCCTAAATTACCTCTCGCACAGTGTTTATCAGTGCACCAGGAAGGTTTGATATCTTTAGCGCAGGTACCTGCGGTTTAAGTTTATGTGACAAGATGGCAAAATAGCCATGGGCTCGCGGCGGTACACGTGATGTTTGTGCTTCGTAGAGGGAATTTACGAAGGGCGGAGCTGATAAGACTCGCGGTCCTTCCACAATGAAAAATTAGTTAATTGGTCAGCCCTTAAAAGATTTATACCTAGTATTTTCTCGATAAGTGTCATTTTTCCTCATCGTTTAATATCCACCTTTCTTATGAGGCTTTGGACTTTGTGTGGAAAGTTCCTCGTTGTATATCCAAAGTCTATGTAAATTTTTAGTTAACTTTTTTATTTATCTAATCTACTGTTCTCGTAAATTTACTTTTCATACAATTTTATTTCTTTTGATTTCTTAATTCAAGCGTACATTCATACATAAAAAATCGTGATGTTTTCTTTTGGAGTATGTAGGCTATCGTCTCATACGAACGATACTCAGCACTCTTCTTTGCATGCATAGAAATTTACCTTTATTACGAATGTTCGTTTATTCCTATCATTCTTCAAACAATAAAAAAAAACAATTCTTCTCCTATCATACTTTAAACTGTTTCTTTAATTTAGGAACTCATTCACAACCTTCAGTTAGCTTCACTTGGCATCCTCTCCTTTGTTTGGCCACTCGTGTTTTCATAATAAACAGCTTTTACTATGCTTTTCTATTTATCACGTAACTCTAAGTGGTAGTATTCCATGCATATGACATAAAATATTCTGCCAGCAATATTTCCTAATAATTACGCTTTGCGTATTTTCGATTGTGTTCTAAAGCATTTAGATAGAGATTTTGATACAAACTTTGGCCATGATTTATATTGCTGAACTCCTCCTTATTTAAGCTCTAAGAAATTTGACTATCACCAATTTCAAGCAGATTTTCAGAAATGAATCTCCTGAATAGGACTCGAATCTGCAATCTCTAGGCCCTCTTTTGAAAAACTCGCTACTCCAACGTTATCGCCATGTTTCCTACAAAGGCATGCGCAATTTCACAGTGCTTTTGGAAGTGCCATGCGCTACATTTTTAATGCCGCACTCAGGAACTGCTTCGTATATCAATATATACACCTTAAAAGAGAGTTTGAAATAAACAAACACGCTATCTTTCCATCAGCACACAGAATGGGCCTCGTTCCTCTTACTTTTAGCAAAAATTTGAGTGACTATACACATTACCTATCTTCTTAAAGTTCATCATCATCCTCTGAAAGAGGGCTTGTCGTTGCAACCAATTCCATCTTTCAATCGCAGATCTTTTAATTTCCTCATAGGACTAAATACCATGGCTCCTCATACTAATTAAACTTAGTTTAATATCTAGGAACTTCTTCCTAGGTCTTTCTTTCCCTTTCTCACTTCCTTACCTAGGATATTTCCCTCTGCTATATCCCTTATAAAGATATTGTGCCTGAGAACATGTGCAACACATTTTATTTTTCTTTTCTTCATAGCCTTCGTTAAGTTCCTTTCCTACGTGACCTCCATCACAAACTCCACGTTGCTTTTACATTTACATTTATATTTACATAAATACCCCGTAAACCGCCGTATGGCGTATGGCACGGGGTGTTAATACACCAAAGTCCCTAATTATTTATCCTATTTACGCGTCTAATACTATCTGGAAAAAGAGACCAGTAATAACTATCCGTTCGTGCAATAATCTCACGAAATTTTTTCGACGTCTGGTCTCGAAAATTGCGTTCGCTAAGCGCAGGAATCACTTATTTCGTCATGTAAGTCACTACTCAGGAATTTCTCGAATAATCTGTTCCTAAACTCGAGTCTTCTATCGTCAAGAGAGTTCCAGAGTTGCTTTTCCTGTTAATCCAACATGTTCTTGTTATCCGTCTCCAAAACCACATTACTATCGCTTCTTTCTGGGTCTTCTCCAACATTCTCGTTGTCCAACATTGTCGTTTAATTCTAAGAACATCCTTTTATTCTTTCATACGCTTTCTTAGCCATAGCTATCCTTTTTCATCGCTGGTAATTATGCTCCCAAGATAAGAGAATTCCTTTACTTGGCTAATTCTTGCATTATTTAGCATTAATTTAAACTTGGGCTCATTATCTTCAGAAACTACCTAACCCTTTGTTTTATTCCGATTTTGTTAGTTTCAATTTCTCCATGCTTATGAACAAAATTTTAGCGTTCTACTCAATTCTCTTGGCGATGCCAAGATGTCAATATCTTCTGCAAACATAATGCAATGTACCCTACACCTATTTTTAGACCTTCTTCTCTTAAATAGTCATTATTTTTTCTCAAGGAGAAAATCGCAATTATCCTGATATCTTCTTGTAGATATCATTATCATCATATTAATGATCAACTATTATTATTTCTAATTTGTATGAAAATTGAATGATCTCGTTGGAGATAAATGTTTTAAGTCAGAGTTTGGATATCTTTTGCTAGGGATCGCTAATTACTCATTATTAAGAAGTAAATAGAATCTGCTCAGGATACTCATTTCACTCATCTTTGTTTTCATACAACGGAAAGATTTTTAAGTAAATAATTTTCTTAGCGTTCTTAATTTCTTGGTGATCAAATTAAATTTTTTTATATTTTAGTATACGTTTTAGTATCCGTCTAATTAAATAAAATTATGCATTGCAAGTAATTTTTATTTCCCCCCTTAAATTTCAGAATACTGTATTAGTTTGTTGACATACTCCAGAACATAAAGTTATCTAATTTTTAGGAAATATACTCGAGTCTCATTTGGGAAACAGATCGCAGATATTTTGTCTATCGACCATAACCTTTACACTAACTTCTGCACATTTCTAAATCTTTGCAGCAGCATCATTATCATGTGGAGTTCTGCCTGATGGCAGGTCCCGTACACCACTGCTGTCTCCAACTTCTTCTGTCCCGAGCCTTCTCTTTAGTCTCAATATAGCAGCTGCTCTTCACCTCATCCACCAATTTAATTCTTCTTCTCCCTCTCTTTTTCTTTCCCTCCACTGAACCTTATAATGCCACTGTTAAAATGTTCCCCCCTCTAATCACATGACCTAACTAGTTAGCTTTACTTTTTCTTATTTCCTTTATGAGCCTTCTTTGTTCTTTCACTTTATTTAAGACCTCTTCATTTCCCCACTTATCCACCCATCTTACTTTTTTCATCTTTCTTTACACCCACATTTCAAAAGCCCCTATTCTATTTCTTTCTCACTTCCTTAATGTCCATGTTTTACATTTGCAAAAAATGCTCCATGTGTAGCACTTAGCTAGCCTCTTTCTCTGCGTAGCAATTTTATATTTTTAATTTGATAATTAATAAGTTATTTTTATTTAAACATGATTCCAAAACTCCAACAAGTACTTTGACTTTCCAATATTGTACCCATTTCAATCTGTTTGAGAATCAGGTAGGAATCGGAAATAAACAAATTTGAAGCGAAGTAAGCATCACTCGAGATTTGAAAAATTCTAGAAATACCTCGCACCACAATGCGGTCTATCATTCGAACCTAATTTTCTTTTGCAATACAAAACATTTTCTGTGTCTAAGATTTAAGCGATTTAGTAAAAGATTAGAAAAGTAGAAAAATTAGTAAAAAAGAGACATTAATCAAGGTTTACCTCCGCGAGATTGAAGGAGATTTCATTCTTACTACGGCATTGTTCCTTTCCGCTTACAAAAACACGAATTAGTTCCCAAATATCATAATTTAGATTTCTTAAATGGCCGAAAATGACTCTTTAATCTCAAGGAGAAAATCGCACTTTTCCTGATACCGTCTTGTGGGCATCATTATCATGTTAATGAACAACTATTATTATTTCTAATTTGTTTGAAAATTGAATGATTTCGTTGGAGATAAATTTTATGTCAGGGTCAGGATATCTTTCGTAAGTAATCGGTAATTATTCATCATTAAGAAGTAAATTCAATCTACTGAATTGAGGTACTCATTTCACGAATCTTTATTTTCATCCAACGGCAAGATCTTCAAGTAAATTATTTTCTTAATTATTTGGTAAATATATAGAATTATAAGTAAATGATACTTTATGTAATAGTAATAAAAATTTATTAACAGATTTTTTAAATGAGGCGTTCTACTGTTGAATTATTTTGGAATAAATGTAATTTATTTATTTTGAAATAGTTTGGTCGATGACGCAAAAACTTAGAGGAAATTTTGTCGCTGCTGTTAGCTTGCTTTACTAGATTTTTCGTAAGTAAATATGGTTTTCAGTAATAAGAATATTTTGTAATGAAAATTTAGTGTAGTAATTTTACTGCAGACATTATAGATGAAGCAGTTAGTTTTTATTCTAAAGGCACAGTCACTGAAAACTTGAAACCCGGAACACGATAAAAGCTCGAACGATGTCTGTTTTTAATCTCTGCGCTCATGAGAGCTGTACTCGTAATTCAAGTAGTTTGGTATATTTTATCATTATGAAAATGATGAACTGCTCGGCACTGACGGTTTTACACCTAATTGAAGTTGCCTCTTGGCATTCTTATCTGGAGAATTTCCGCAACTGCTCAATCGGGCTGAGCAATCCGTCATTTTCGAGTATTTACTCGGTGCAAGCAAAATAAAAAGAAGGTCCAAATCTCAGTTGTGCTCTATCGGCGCATCGGCAACCCTTGACCGGATCTGGTGGTCAGCTTAATAAGTCTTTGTCTTGGGATCGAGGAATGTCAAAACGTTCGGTTCAATGACGTGGAGCTAATGGATCTGCCTCCGAGTTTCACGTTACTTCCCTCTAATTAGTTACGTCGCCCTTGGCCCTTCCAAAATTAAGATATCCAAATTTTTTTCAGAGCTTCTGCTTGATCCCCGAATTTTTTTTTCGGTTAGGCAGGAGATTGGGTTTCCCTATTGGGCTCAAAACCAAACCTGCGAACTTTTTAATACAACGCGAAAACTTCGGGTGGCCTTTTCCACAACCCCGAACGATCCCCGACCTCCCCCGGCATCTTTCCGGGTATTATTTTTATTTATTTACGAGGTCGAGTGAAGGCGACGAAAACGTTCACCCGTGCTCCGTGACCCATAAGCCACAGAGATGATTAGTCGAGAAAAGGGGATGGGTAGGTGGGAGTCGGCGGCGGGAGGGGAGGCTGCCAGATGAGAACCTCTTTCCTACGAAAGCGTTTAAAAGGGTCGCTGGAAATGGCGTCTGGGTTTATTGAGGAGGGCGTCACGGGGAAAGGGAGCGCGTGGCGTTGGGATGTGGGCAGAAACAAGTGAGGATCGCCATTAGGTTGAGGCCGGAAGTGTCGCTCGCACTGTTTCTTTCCCTCTTTCCATGTCTTTCTCGTTACAGATTCTGTAGCTTTTCCGAGTGATTCGATGTTTCCCGTTTCTCTTTCGCCGAGCTTTCACTTCGGAGTTATCGCTGCTCGTTTCAGTCTGGTCGCTTTCTTCCCTTCCCGAGATTCTCTCCTGGTGTGCTGCCTTGAATTTCTTAAAGTTTCGCGTACTATTCTTAATATCAGTACGCCTGTCATTTAAACGATAAAATGCCTCAGAGCAATAAGTGCTTATCCCTGAGGTGGCCGAAGTGCGACTCTCATGTCTTGTATTTATTGTATGTGGAGCCTCATTGATACTGTTTATCAGCAAAATGCACTGATAAGTTCAGTAATGATTCTTTGTCAACGATATTTTTTATTAGTAATAATGGTTCTTATTGATAGTAATGGTTGTAAATATTCGAAAAACGAAAATTATAATTAACGATTGGTGTAGAAGTAATTTACTTCCAAAATTATGTGAATCGGTGACAGGAAAAAGTACTTAATATTTTTAACACACAGTTGAATTTATATTCTTAATAAAAAGTAGTTCGACACGCAGCTTTCAGTGATTTCAGGTTTGGCCACCATAGGCGCATGCAATGTTTGCAAACTTCTTATTACATATTTTGGAATAATTGGGATTACAAGACACTCCTCACATTCAATAACTATATCGTTTAGAAATGAGCGAATTTGCTATGTACTATTGAATTTACTTTAACAATAATGTTAGGGGTATTTTTCACTCAGTTCTTATATTTTCTCTTGCATCAATTTTTAAAACAATAAAAATATTTTTTACTTTACTACGAAATGTGTGTTTATAAGCAAATGTGCCATGAGAAAGCTGCCTCCTACTCCCCGTCTCCTTCCTACTTCTCCCTCCTACCTCCTCGTGATTCGCATCTCATCCGATTCAGTATCCTTTACTACGCCCTTCCTCCTTTAATTCCCACAGAAGTGGCAGAATACATGTAGGAGTGAGGGATTACCCCTTCCAAAATGACGGCCAAATTTCGAAAATGGTTGGGTAAAAAAGACTTTCAACGAATTACTTTGAGAAGAACTTCGCCCAAACAAATATCCCGGTCCGTAAATAACGACATTTTTGGTAACGTTTCGATCATCAGATAAAATATCTTTGAAAACATTTCTCTTCTTTAGAAATTGAAGATTTTTCAAATACCTCCGTTAGTGGCGTACAAAATTGGCCCAGACTGATCGCTTTTACTGAAGGATAATTTTGTCGAGTTGTTGTCCCACCGAATTAAGATATCCAATAAAGAAACTTTTCATTATACGAACGAGCTTAGTTGTTTCTAAAATTTGATGACTTTCTCTTTGCAGTCCGCGAATCTAGGTCTCTGATTGATACTAGGTTATCAACGAATGTGATGTATCCGAGATTTTCTCGCAAATAAATCAAGGCTATTCGCCAGAACTTATCGTACAATTCGACCACGCATCACTTCTATTTCGCATCAATTTTATATTCGAGCGATTAAAAAAAATATTATACTTACAATGAATCGTCATCGAGACCTTAAAAGGTTCTCACAGAATATTTTATTCGTGTACATTTTCATTAGCTAAATTTCAGAAGGGAAATTGCTCGAGATCTTTCATATCTTATCATTAAATATCGACGAATATGAATATGGAATATGCTGTGTTAAAAAGCATCCGTGTCCTGAATTTCGCATTTCCCTTTTCATGAGGCAATTCTTGCTTAGAGTTTACCTGGTATAGGATAAAATAAGTTGCATTACTATGTACCTTCCAAAACTTTATTTTGGAAAAGACAACACCTTGGTACACTGTTTAAATTAGGGTATAACTTACTCGTGAGGTGTAGAAATCTTATTTAAATGCCACTATCCAGAGGTGGAAGTCATAATGGCCTAAATGCAATTAGCCAGTACAAATCATGTCGTACTTTTTAATTCGCTTATGACATTCTCTATGAAAATTGACTACATTTTCATTCACCTCATAAAAAAACCATGGAATTATTGTAGAAGATCGACCCCATCGTCGCGGAGAGGACTTTAGCCTAATTCAGCAAAGAAAAAATTGACTCGGTCGACCGATGCATAACTATCACTCGCGTTGACACAACGAGTCCTCTTCATCTTCCAATCAATCCCTCCCTCTCCTCTCTTTCGTATATCTCTCTTCTCATTCATTCTCGTCTCTCTTTTGCCATTTCTTTCCTTTACATTGTTCTTAGCTCTCTTCCTCCGTCCACTCTCCAGTCTTCCCTCTCCATTACTTCCCTTTACACCAGTCTTTTTTTTACGATTGCGGCCAAGATAGCGTCCGCAGGGGGGGGGGTGCGTGTGGGCGGGCGGGGTGAGGCCGTCAGCTGAGAGAGGCCGTGTGGGAAGACCGCTCTCCGCCTCGCCCTCGTGGAGACTTATTTTTTTCCTCTCCGCCCTTTTTGATGGGGCTTAGCGCCCCCTAGAAAGGGCGTTCTTTTCACATGGAGGCGCGAGCACCCGGCTTGTCGCGGCATAAATTTCGCTTTATGTTTATTTTTCGCCGGGGCAGTGACGCAAGCACTCCGTGCTTTACGATGAAGGATTAAGGGCTTCTGGTGCGTCGCGCGGCGCGATCGAGACGTCGTTGCTACGCGCGAATTTATCATTTTAGCGCGTGAGAAAACAAAAGAAGGTCCTCGGTCGTGCGTGGAGAGAGGATTTTTTATGTTGGAAATCCTGATCTGTGCCTGTGAATGAGAGGGGCTGGATTTTTAGAGGTGTTAACAAAAGGTAAAGCGATTTACGTTGTGGGAAATGCATAGATAGGTAGATTCAAGGGTATAATCTCTCACGCACGAGAGCCGTAATTTTTGTATTATGATATTTTGATGTACTGGACAAAGGGAATGGAGCGATTTAGCAGCAGAACTCTTATCGTAAGTTAGAACTCAATGCCCTTTTTGCTTACGCGTACCTTAATTTTAGCATTACGATGTTTTAATGTGTTTGATTACCATTAGAAAGCTAGCGTGGAAGTATAGCGGGGTGAAATTTAAAATTACAAAATTCTTCTCCGAGTTACCTTTACCGGTTAGAGCTCCATCACTAAAGGCTGCGGTATTCGCGTTTGACTTGCAAATAGGATTTAACACGAACGTGCGGAATTGTTGTTGTTTCATTTCTGTTTCTGGAAATCCTTTCTTCACTCTCTTCGAGAATTGTGAATGAAATATCTCGACTCGTGATACGGAGTAAATAAAATCCAATATATCTTAATTCCCTCTTAACAATATCGGCTGTTGGAAATAGCTTGGCATTGAATGAAAAATGGAAACAATTTGAACAAAAACACAAGCAACAAGAAAGTAATTCAATTTGTATAACCTGGATAGTTACAAACTCGCACATTTTTTTCCATTTTTAATTTCATGTTTAATAAATTCAATGGCGCCAACATGTCATATGCAATGAAATAAATTTAATAGTTTACTGCATTGGTTTTTATCTGAGAAATCTGCGAGTTTTTTTCAACTAATAATTTTCACTTTAGTGAGGTTTATTATTGTCTAATACATCAATCTTTGTAAAATGGAATCGGAAAATTGGAGATCAAAGATCCCCTTTCTCCATTCATTTATATGAGCGGGATGAGAATGTAAATTATAATCTCAGCTTTTAAGTAAGCCATTAGCAGTTATGGTATTCTCAGATATATAGCATCGAAACCACTGAGCATCTAGGTGATAAAGTAGAAAATTATTGTAATAAATTAAAGTAATGTTGCAATGTAATAATAATAATATATTAAAATACATTAAATTGACTTGTTAGTGATCTTAGAAGCGAAACCGTGTAAACAGCAAGCAGGAGCCTAAGCTTAAGAGCAGAAATAATTGATTTGAGAAGAAAAATTATTTATATCTTTCCATGTTGGAATATCATAGAGCAATCAGGGATCAAGCTGAATGGCTGAATATTGAAGTTAATATTTCGAAACAAGCTTTAGTAATGCATAATAAGAGTTAAGTAACTAATATGCTCATAATTAAAATTTATGAATCATAAATGAAAATTTCAACTCAGTCTTGAAATTTGCGAAGAAGCAATTTTTTGTAATTATTTGGCTTAGAAAGATATCAAAGAAAAATTTTACGAGAAGCACCTTGGGCAAAATTTATGTTTACACGATCTCATCTCGTCGTCAAAAAATGCTCGATTTTAATTATCCTTCCGAGTTCAACGTCCTGTTTATGGCGTGCAGAAAATTGCATCGCAGATGAAAGAAACGTCCTTTATCTGCCGGAATTCTGAAGAAGCCCCTCCTTTTGCTAGCTCATCCTCTCTTGCACGGTCTTTCTGATAGCGCAGCGACATCTTGTCAGCAGTCTTTTACTCATATCCGTATAGACCCTTTCCTCCGCAGGGAAAGTTTCGCGCGAAGTTTAGAAATGTTTGAACGCGTAAAGGGTCGAGGCATTCATTTCTCCATTGCATCTAGCAGATGCTGAAGTCCTTCGGAACCGTCTGTAGCCTACTTTCCTTCGTACGCACCCGATGGGGTCAAAGTTTTCGTGTACATGGCGCGCGCCGCCCACGTCGTGTTTCTCAAAACAGGGTCATATGAGACGAGTAGGAAGTAAGGAGTTTGAATGAGAGTTTTTAAAGCGCATCTCTCGAAGCCAGGGCATCCAACCGGAACCGACCGAAAAATTTAATCGAAAATAATATTATTTCTGCCGGTGTGAAAACCGAGCCCAAACCGAAAAATTAAAATTCTCGAAGTGAAACCGAAAACCGTTATTTATTCCATTCCTAATTTCGGTTTCCCAACAATAACATATTACGTAAACGCAAATGAAGGAAGCTTTGCTAGATAAGTGTAACAGCGCCTTGCAATTGAAGTTCGAAATTTACGCCTTGATGTTTGAAATTTACGTTTCCTTATCTAATTTTTTGATTGGCCCTTCTTCAGCATCACAAGTTTAATTCTTAAGTTTAATTTAATTTATTTGAAAACATCAACACGTATCAAATTATCTTTGTAAGAATGGATTACTTCAATGGCCGGCGCGGAAAACCGGTTGGACGAAGGCTGACTGAGTGAAACCGGAACTGAACTGACATTTGTTCTTTCTGTACCTGAGCGAAAACAGGAACGAAATATTTTACACTTGGAAGCCCTGCCATGAAGGCTCCGTGCGCTGTCCCAATAGTATTCGCTGTGGTGTGAAGGAAATGTGGGTGGAGTCTCCATCTTACATAAGGGCGCCGAGGTCGCCCGTTTTCGTTAAGTCGACCGAAAGCAGTTTTTCGCTCCGCCTCTTTGATGGGGCGGAAAATTAACAGGAGGATGTGGATTTTATTTGTTTCTAGAAGGCTGAAGCCTCAGTAGAACCATGCGCGGTGGTTACGAGTTGACCATGCAGATAAGCCAGAGATTGATTTCTGGAATTGCTTGGCGAATAGGTTTACGAACGCAGCGGCTCGTTTTATGATTGCGGATTTTAACGTTTCTCTCATATAACTATCTCTAAGGGTATCTGCTTTATTTCGTTTAGCTAAAAACTCAATGGCAGTTCAGAAAATGCGCTGCGTTATATTCGGGAAAGTAGGAATGTTTTGAAAAGAGCAGATGTTACCCATCGTACGAGTGGTGCGTATGTGTGGTGCGTTTTCTTTCTATTTCTCAGTAAGTCTATTCATCAATGGCATGCTTTGATGTTTGTAGCTAGAAATCAAAATCGAGCTTGTCACTGTGAATTACAGTACAGTAAGACTTTGTTACGAGTGTACTATGTTTAATTTAATTTTCTTTTTGTGAAACAAAATATTCCAATCTTGCTGTGGTCATTCATCTTTATTTTTATTTAAAATCTTTTCCAGTACATTATTCAATTTTTCCCGCTTTATTCATTTATTTAATAGTTTGTGCTTAATCTTATGAAAATAGTTTCTTTCGTTAAAAACTAAGAAAGAACGACTTAGATTTTTTATTTAAAATGTTAGTTATAGCCAGACATTTAATCAACAAGATATCGATAAAGGTTTGGTTCGTTTCTTGAATTTTCATTTATTTCATTTTTTTTAATTAATACGTAAATAATACGAAAATATTTGTAATATTTAGAACTAATATTAGATTATTCCTTAATATTACTCCATTTATGGGATCATTTTACTTCGAGCATGTGTTTCCATCTGGAAGATACGGTCGCCTTACCTATCCGAGAATTGATACTTGTATTTTGTCAGAGAGGAAGTTGGCCCTTCTCAGCAATCAGCCATTCATCGACAAGCGGCTGAAGGGAATATAAAACAGCTTCTTAAAAAGAGAGGACCCCGGCCATGGGATGGGTCGCATTGCATTGCAGATGAAGCCACAAGCATAAGGAGTTAAGAAGAGTCGCTCTTAAACACGATAATCTGAATAGCGCTCGAGGAGGACAGAAACTAATTTCCGCTGCTATAACGCATTCGCCTGTTTCCAGTCAAAATTTTAGTGCCCGTTTATGATAATTTTATTTAGGAAACTCCTTTTATTCCTCTCTCGGAACTTCATTTTCTTCGGGTCGCTGCGGAGAAAAAAGAAGCTTCTGAGTCCTAGAAGAAGTTTTACAGTCATCCTTTCATAGTTACGCGGATGCCAGTCGCGCAGTCGGTCGGCGAATGCAGCATACGATGAATATGAGACGGATAGATAGAGGCAGAGTGGGCGGCAAGTCGTTTAGAGCGCGGAGTTGCTGAGAAACAAAAGTTCAGGAGTCTACGTAATCTCCCAAGAGACAACGCGCCGAACCGCGTTGAATTATCTTCTTCAATTGCGGCCAGCAAACGTTACTTCCACAGCACGTGCTATATCATCAGAGCTCTTCAGACTCACTTGTGCTAAAGGGGACGTGGCACCGCTCCGAAGCAGATGTAGGTTTATTAGGTCGCGGATCTCTGAGACGGAATTCTTTGGCGAATGAGGCATAAATTGGCAATTCGTCCGGGCGTCAGAATTCGTTCGATGGAAATTCCGCAACGATGCCTTTTCTCGGAGTCGGCGTTGTTTTTTTCCTCAGCGGAATGAAATTCCGATGCCGAGATGTTGATCCAGAAGGTCGTAAAGATACGGCGGGTGGACTCCATCTGCGCCAAAAATCCATCGGCTTTCATTCTTTTTACTGGAGACTATCGAAGTTTTGTTTCGGTATTTTATGGGGATTTTTGTGTAGTTGGGATATAACATGAGTGTCCATGCTCTATAGATATACATAGACTTCCAAAAGGACAGGACATTCTGTCAAAATCCTTCTGGCCGCGACCGGTTCTACGTTTTCTTGCGGCCTTCTGCAGCTCGCCATTTAAATCCCTTAAACCATTAAATCCTTAAATTTTGAAAATCACATTTCTTAATTTTCCCACTTCCCGGGATTATATTTGCTATTAATGTATATTTAGTGGTTATTTTCGCGTATATATATAGTATTCGCTGAATTTTATAGTCTCATAATTCCCATCTGTTTAGTGGATTATCAAGGATAGAAACAAAACAGAAAGTTCTGCTCTTTATTTACAAATTTCGATCGGTTTCAATTTTTCAGTCACCTTAAGATGAAAATGGTTCTTCACTTGAAGATGGCACTGATACGTTGAAACCGGTAAACATTTATTATAAAGTGTGGAATTTTCATAGTTTAGTTTACTTGTACTTTCCTCGTGCAGTTCCATGAAGTTCCCCAGATGAATGTATATTTTTATTAGGATTTTTTTGGAATTTTACTATCCGTAGTGAAGATCAATATTTTAACTTTAAATAATAAATTTCCAGACAAGAAAGTATCCATGATTGGTATTTTATTACTTTATTCTTGCTTGAAGAATCAGTTTATTCTGCATTTTTGTATAGAATTTTCACATGCCTTAACCTTCTTGAACGGATACTGAAAGATTCATCTGTTCGCGTCCTGGCTTCATAAACTTTTCATACGACGGAATGTCCTGAGGTGGTGTGTATCGATGCTTTTAACTTCTCAGTCAAGTGATATCGGCTCCGTAAGCGTCGAGGAATTGCGAAGCCAGAGATGTCCGGATATCTATTGTAAAATCAGCCGCCGGCTTTTTCGTTTTTCGCAGTTCCATTATGGTAGGAATTGGTCGTAAAAGGAAGCTTGAAAAGCTTTAAATGTAATTTTATGCTTCTGCACCTGCACCTGTCGGCATTCAGAGTATAAATGTCTTTCATGGGATGTTCATTTTAGTATCCATTCCCGTTCTAAGCTTCTTAATTTTTTTCATTCACTCCTTACCATAAAGTTATGAGGAAAGGAAACTCTTCGGAGGCGACTCAAAAGCTTTTGTTTTGTTTTCCGATTTTTTATTAGAGGCACGCGGGAACCTTTTATGAAAATCACCCTTTTCCCGTAAATGCAGATTTCGTCCTTATTTGTGGAAACTGATGCATAATCATTTGGTGTTTTAAAGGACAATGACTGGTTTTAATGAAAAACTAAGGCGGAAGGTTTAATGATGTTAGTTGAATATCATGCGTTTACTTACTTGCTTCGTATTCTCAGGATGAAAATGACAGGGCCAAGAGACCATATTCAGTGGCAAGGGTTTTTTTCTTGTTTAGAAATATACTTTGGTACAAACAACCTGAAAATCAGTCTCTGAGCCGTACTATCATGCATCTTCTCTTTGAGGTAGATACTTTGAATAGCAGATGGGAGTACATAATTGTACATATCTTTTTGTTTCCTAATCAATACATCGGCAGTGTGAAGTATAATATCAATCATTTTGTTATACAAATAGCTTATCACAAAAAATACAGAAATCATAGGAATGTAGTTAAATAACTCTAACAAAAGTTAACCTTGTCAACAAGGTCTTCCTGAGCCAAAGAAAGATCATCTGAAAAAAGAAGCTTATAGTCCAGTTCTCTCAGTTTGTCTTTGATAATACAAAACGATCTAGGTTTTGAGCAACAACCTAAAATAATGTTCCTAGAATTTCTCAAATGTAATTCTTTTAAATAATTTTATTACTATATGGTAACATTGATTAAAAAATTGCGTTGATATAAAAACATATTTCAATTTTGTGAAACATTTCTAATATTAGCCCATTCCCCTTGGAAATTTTCTTTGTCTCCCCCTGTTTCTTCTATAACGTAGAACAGTTAGTAAATATATGAAAAAATTCTCCTCAGGTTTATTAAAAACCGAAGGGTCTGAATTTACTCTCCTTCATCCCTTATGAGACATCCCTTATTTTTCCCTCTCCCTACTTGTTCTACCAACGGCATTGACAGTAATACCTGAACTCTGAAGATCATTCTACCTTAAGCGTTGTAAACAACGCACTTAAATCGGAATTCAGTCGCAAATGCCGTTAATGCGGAATTCCTAAAACATGGTCTCCGTGGTCTTCAAGGTACCCTAAGACATTCGACATCCCGATAGGCGGCCCTCCTCCGGCAGATCACTCGCAGAATACCAAGCATCTCCCACTTTGACGCTTAGCAACTACGCCCACCAGTTTAGCGTCCAATAAATTTTCGAATTGCCGCATTAAATCCGTTTCGCGATGCCTCGAAGTCTCCGGAGAGACCCTTTTTCTCCCCCCGACCACTCATTAGCGCCGAAGGGAGACGCTGTCGTCGTTAACTTCGCAACCGGCGAAACTGCGAACTTTTTTCCTTAAACCTTAGCTCTCTCCTCCGCTCTTATGTAACGTGTAGGAGTTAGCAAGATCTCCTTGAAGATTCGTGAGGCGAAAAAGGGAGGATGGGAAGGATCGGGAAGAGGGCGGTGAGTGGAGATGGGGAAGGAATTACACGGGGAACGTGCGAAGGGGCGAAGTGCGTAATAAAATAAGATGGAAGAAGTTGTAGTGACGCAAGGGAGGAGCCGGAGAGAGGTAAGATTGAGTGAGAACGGACCGTTGACCTCCGTAATCTTCGCAGCCATGTCGACCCTTCCCCCCACCCACTGTAACCGCCGAGACTTCTTCCGAAGAGGCGCCTTCCGTCACTCGCAGCGCGAATGAGAAGTGCTTGGATTGATGCCAACCGAGCGGGAGTAAAAAAGGTTTAACTGGCAAAACAATATCCGCTCCATCCTAAAGACAGAATGTTATTGTTGCCCCCTCGCTCGCAGTCGAGGGATCCCCTCTTTTTTCTTTAGTTTCGGACAATTATTCCGTCAGTGAAGTGGGGCATTTAGATGGAATTGGGTTGTTAAGTTCTTGCGATTACGCCTTCGAATTTTTTTGCGTGCGGGGTGACGTATTGTGCATGCGAGGCGCGAATGGAGCTTTCTGCGTACGGTCGTGGATGCTCGCGGTAAATGTGCTGCCGATTCATCACACGATGGAAAAAGGGAATCTTCGTGTGAAATGGGATTTAGCCTTTGAAGTGTGTAAATGCAGTATTATATAACGAAATATAAACGCAAATCAATAAATGAATTGCGATCAATTGGAGCCGGAGATCCTGCAAAAGTTTCCACTCTCTATTTTAAATTAAGAAGAAGTTAGTTACTATCGAAGATTTTTTGAATTATACATCGGATAACTTTTGAGAACATTTTTGAGTTTTGAATATCATACATATGTCTCCGAATCCCGACTTTTTTTGTACAATTTTTCAAACGGTAATATTCTGTATTTGGCAAATTAATTAAAGGGAATTTAAAGTAAATCGGGGAGCAAGAGCAGTGGTTTCTACGTCTCACTATAGATTTAGACGTCGCTCTTATTTGTACTGAATGCGCTCTTATTCATCCTCCTATGAATTCGAGGCACTAAATGTGAATTAGTTAAAGCCACCTTAAATTTCCATTACCTTAAACGTGTGGAAGAGACGCAACATGGTAGTTTAGTGGTTAGGATACCTGCTCGGTATCTAGTATGCTGAAATGGGGAAACCTGGGTTCAAGTCCGAGTCATGTCTCTATTTTTCAGATCTGTTTCCCTTAAAGTCACTTTCTTGTGAAGTAAAATAATACGAGAAGCTGCAAATCATCAATAATACTCGTGATGATGTGTAGAAATACCCTTGATACCAAGAGAAAATTATACATTTTTATATATTTTCGAACCGCGTTATTGATCACAAGTTAAATAATTTCATTTCAACGCTATAAAATCTTCAACTAAGGCATTCTTCTGATAATAGAACAATGGTTGAGATCAATAGGCATGGAAATGTCGAAGGGTGACGCCTTTGCCTATTGCTCAACGATATGTGTTGGAATCCCGATAGGAATGTAGAGTGACTTAATGTCCTGCGTGATCAGGAAACAGAACGAATAATCCACAACTTATATAATCACTGAAAATATCCCAGTTATAATGGAGAAGAACATTTGCAAGAAAACTCGATTTTCAGCATTTCATATTGTCCTCCCATAGGCATTTTTTAATTCAACAACAGTCGAAATAACCGCGTTTGAAAAAACAAACCATGCTGGCAGAGTAAAGGTTGAATTATATCAATTAGTTCGAAGAATAGCAAAAATTTCATTCCACAAGTTCGAGGATCCCACGGATCAAGCGCAGTTTTTGTTTAATCTGGATTTGCCTAAACCTTCGATTGAAAATATTGAAACGCAGCTCAATTATCTGGACTACGGGAACGAATCTCTCAGCATCAGTCTCGGATAAATATTGATTTGAATCATAATTGTTTTGTTATTCTCGTATTCGGGCAATGCAATGTTTGTGTATCGTCGGAAACTCGAATTAATCCACTACTCGCGGTAACACGATGGAAATTGAATTAGTAGTTTTATAAAAGTTTTATTCTATTTCTAACGAGCATTTTTCCTTCTTTTTCAATCCCTGCCTCTGTAACTCTTTCCATGCTTGCCGAATATTCTACCATGGTTAAAATGTTGCATTGATCAAAAGTAGTAGAATGGGTGGCTTCCAGTACAAGTTATTAACATGTTCATTGAGAATAAGGCAGAAATTTCGGTGCTCGGTATTAATATTCAAGTTGTCTTTTTTTCTATAAATATATTTCTGTATTCGAAATTCCAGGATTTAAACTCTGCGTAAATGTCATCTCTGCTAAGTAATTTTCGGTTCATTTGTAGCTTACCTTAGATCTTCATTGAAATGCAGGGTGGCATTTTCACAATAAGGTACAGTCGATAAGATAAGGTCATTTGTTATTTTTTGTTGCTGTGAGACTCAAACAATATATTTTTCTAATTTCTCCGGCTTTTCTATATCGAGTTATACTGCATTCTGACCCATTCGTTAAGCTTTAAGATCGTATATCAAGTTTTCGTTGCGAACCATGAGAAAAACACACTAATATCAACATATGATATGATTCAACGACCGCCATCGGAATTTTAGTCGAAACCGGTTGTTGAATTATATCTTATGTGGATATTATAAAGTGTTTTTCTGTTAGTTCATTATGTTTTTCCACGAAGTCCGGCCAGCAATGTAGATTATAAAAGTCTTCGTTACGTTTCCATCCGTTGCTTGATTGCTTTCATTCGTTATAAAATTGTTCTCAACATTTATTACCGCGTTTTATTTACCGCAATGCGAAACAACGCAGGATTAAGCATTTCATTGTTTTTCTTGCTCGTTTTAAACCACTTTGCAAGAGTAACTCTTCCTAATACATATTACATTTCAGGCTAACTAACTTTGAAGAGAAGCGCGTTTGAATGTTACCAGTAGCCCTTACTTTAATTCTTCCTCATTTTTATGATGAGGAAGTTTCTTATGCACGTTCATTGATCTCTTTTTTTGTATCTCAGCCAACTTGGATGTTTATCCCTTTCCCCGGCCGCAAGAAGCCTCAGTGACAGGTTCACAAATTGAAAGGGACGTCGCCATGTCATCCTCGCTAACACACGCACTCAAGTACCCGCTGAAGCCAATTGCGTGAATGGACGAGTGATTTTTATCCGTTGCTGTCCTTGGGAAAACTTGGATCATGCTTAAGCACTACTCTTATCTGGATCGTCTCGTGTCGATATTCGCATGTGCGGGAGTTCAACGCATCGAATGCGAGATCGAGCTTTTTGAGTTGCTCCCGAGTAACAAATGAAGGGTGAAAATATCACTTAGCGCTCATTATTCGAATCGAAAACAGTTTTACTTTTTATGCTCTCGAGATTCTTTCAACTTATTCTTATGCTTCCTTTATTGCATCTCTTAAGCTCCTCTTTGAATTGGCAACTGAAAGAAGGTGCCATTTCAGCCTTAACTCCTTTTAATGTTATCATGAGTTTAGCTTTATCTATTTTTAATTTTCGCGCATTAAGTTCATTTAAGCCTCTTCGGCTTAACATTATCTACAACTGTCAGTTTGCATCGCTGGGATTGTCTCATACGAAAATGGCTCGTAATATCACGAAGTCTTGGATTTATAATTCACTTTCCATAATTTCCGGGATTGGACAACATTAATTTGGGATAACCTTGTCATTGTTCAAATAGAGGAAGTTTTCTATCACTCAGAGCCTTAAATCCTTTCATAATCTCTTCGTAGATTTTCGGAAGCTTGAATTTGACTTAAAAATGTTTCATATTGCCGAGTAGTGTTTACTCAAGGTTTTACCGCTTAAGAGGTATGACATACTCCTTGTACCAGGAGAACTCAATCACTCAATTAAAATGATTTAGAATCTAAAATTGTCTATCATTAATGAAGAGCAGAATGCAGAACTCGAGATATTTTGAGTATATTCAGTACTCAGCGTATTTAGATCACGTGTAATTGTGCAGCTGTGAGGATTCTTAAGTACTCTGAATAAAATTTTCCCTTTGTGCTACAGAATAAGCCGAGTCCATACTCCTTACCATCTTATTGTCACGAGCATCTTGGTAGAGGATTAACGTCCAGACTTTTGAAGTCATTCTCCACCATTTTTTTGCTGCAAAGCTGTTATTTTCTTCTGTCCAGGGGAAGTTTATCCCCCAGTCCCTTACTCAACTTTGCTAAAGTACCGAGGGACTGCGCAGAGTGGCGTCTTAAGGGAGTGTATGAGGAATTAAAGAAGTTGGTTGACGAGATGAACGCAATGGCGAGGGATAATTACAAAGGAGAGCATTGCCCTCCGCATCACTCAGTGACGAGTACCATTCCAGCAAAGGAAAGACGGAGGAAGGGAGATGAATTGCTAGGATTGACGAGGACTGTGACGAAGAAAGTATGCGCGTAAATTAAGAGGCAGAAATAGAAAAGGTAGCGCAAGGCGTCGCATTACATTGGCTCGCCGATGGAGAGAGAGTAGAGAAAATGTTTCATATGGAAGAGAAATGATGAAAGGTCCTAGGATGATGAATTCTGCAGTATAAAAAAAGGGAAGCGGTGATGATGTGCGAAAAGGAGAAGGAGAATGTCTGCGTTAGGGTTATGCACACCATTTTCAAAGAGTGAATCTGAAGTGGAGTAGAATTTTACAGTTGATTCAGTAAATAATGTATGCTTGGGTTTCTAGAAACTAGCGTATCTGGAAGAAGTAGAAAATATTGATGTATAAAAAAATTACGGAGTGGAGAAGTCGAGTACTGAATTAGTAAATTCGGTACAGGTATGGAGTATTGGATCTTGCAAATCTATATGCACTCGAAGTGAAGTCAACGAACATTTTTTATTTTAAGTTTAGATGAAGAAGTTAAAGTTTAAAATATTCTCTGATTATCATTAGTAAACTTCAATTGTTTTCACATTCACGTCAAAAATCAAAAGAAAATAATTTATAGATAGACGAAATAATGATTATCACATCTTCACATCTAAAATAACGTAAATCCGAGCTTCTGAAACAGTTTCTCTTATGATAGCTGTAGGCGAGTTCTTCGGATGTGATTTCCGTAGGTGATCATTTTTGTGAGATTAGTTTTTTACTTTTAGCGGCTTGTTGTGAAAGTGCTAATAAATTTTATTTATCGTGATATTTTCTTTCAATGAATCAGAAAGGAGAGAATTATTTAAATGAGCCGGAGCCGGTTAGTCCTAATCAATGGGTTATATCAAGAGAAAAAGTCGGACGTGTAATTAACATGGTTGATACAGAAGTGTGATTTTTCTTCTGTTGATATGTGGTTATAGAAGAGAAATCTATAAAATAAAATATTTAATGTACACTCAAAAGAGTAGTTGTTTGTAGTGGTGATCATGTATCATCATGTAGTGTGATCATGTTCCTGATACTCCACCTTGTTAGACAATATTTTTTCTTTTAGTTCAGGGCAAAAACATTTAGCTTATATTTACTTTTGTCGTAGTCATGTGATAATATGAAAGCTTCCGTAGAATAAATTATGCTGATTAAGGGCATTCAATTTAGTCATTCCTCATGAAACGTATTAAAATTGTTAATCATGAGGTAATTGTGCTGTTTTACATGGAATTTATCTGCATTTAGCATTCTAGCTCATTGATCAAAGCAAAGGCAAACTACCTCACTCTTCGTCTTGCCTAGTAAGACTCATTCCCTATTCAGCACTATTCGTACTTAATGGTGGAATGCTTGAGGTGAAAAAAAGCCTCCGGGTTGAATAATAAGGAGATGGATGATTTTAGAAACTCCTCAGAATTAAGAAAATGTTTGTTGGACAAGAGAATTCGTAACCTTAGCCGTTCGTCCAAGCATGTATTCGTGTAGGTGTAGTTGTTAGATTAATGTTCAGTGGGAAAGGCGAGTTTTATATTTGGGCGTGCCGATAGGTGAGGGACAATAAAAATGTTATTCGATGTTCCTCGATACAGCGCTTCTGAAGGTGTGGCGGGTACATAGTGGAATTGGAAGATTTAGATTTATGGAGGCACGGAATGGAGAGATAGTGCTAAAAATCCAGAGGTAGATGTAAGAGGTTCATCAATTGTCTAATGGTTTCTGGTCGATATAAGTCTGTACAATAATCGGGATACACCTCCCGGGAGGTCGACATGGAAACCAGCCTTCCGCTTGTTCTCTTATCTCTATTCCGGGCGATTCACGTCCTTCACATTGGTCCACTTCTTTATACGACTCCTTTAGTGAACCGGTTCACCAATCTCCTCCCAAAAACCTCCTTCGATCCCTCCATTTTTTCTTCCACTTCTTCCGTCACTCCTACACGTTATTTTTTGCTACGTCATTAGCGCCGCTTTTGTTTTTTTATTTCTTAGGTCAGCCCAATAATTCTTGCGTACTACTTTCATCTCGTTTAACCTATCTCTTTTTCTCTATCGGTTCCTTCGCGCTTCGCTTTTATTTCTAATTAATTCCCTTCTCTGCTCGTTCCGCTGTTTTTTGGGAGCTTCCAAGACCGCCCCGTCGACCTTCTTAAGATCCTCGTCTACTGATTCCCATAATGATTTCTGTTTCCAGCGACTTGGGAGGCTTAAGAAGACGCAAGATAATCCGATGCTATGGCATAAATAAACTCTTTCTCTTCCACGCTCCAACCGGCGCAATTTTTTGCGAGTTCTTTTCCCCAAGCTTAATTGCTTTTGATGTATCTAATGGTATTTATTCTCAGTTGTATTATCGCCCGCATATTTCAGTCGCGGTTATATACGTCTTCCCTGGACATTGTCTTGCGTCATTCCAGCGGTCAATAGCCTTGAAATGATTAAGATGCAATTCTTTGAACGTTAACTGATACAAATTGGCAGATTTTGATTGAAATACGAGGCGCTCATGTTCTCATCGAGGATAAATTTTAACGAGAACTCTCATGTTGTGATAAATTTTCACTGAACTCAAATTGGAGTTCATGTCTTGGATAAATTTTCATTGATCTCTCTTTCTTGCTAAGCCTATAAATAGAGTGAGACCACAGAATGATTTACGAGGTTTGATCCAGATGGAGAGGAACTAAGGAAGGTCATCTCTTCCATTCATAGTGCTGATGGGGATTGAGATCATCCGTAAAAGGAGGTGGAAGTAGCAACATCGAGAGGATGTTTATTATATGAATGTGTGAAGAAATCTAGGCGGAAGTGCAAAGTGTAAGCTGGGATCTTGACAACTACTTCTCGGAAGACTTGGAACGCCAGTCTATTATTAGGAAAAATAAGCAATATAAATAAATCATTTTTATTTTACCTGTTAGATAAGAACAAATGTATGGCTGAGGTAAGATAAAGGCTTCCTTGAATGGGCAAAGTAAAGTTTGGTTGCCTTTTTTTACCTACCGCCACGTGGTAGATGTTATTTCTTATTTCTTTTCGCCTATTTATTTTCTTTCTTTTTAGTTAAAGATACGATCTTCTTAGCGTAGGAAATGAAAGAATTTTTACGTATTTTGTCGTATTCAAACTGATCCTGCTAGTTTTTAGACGATTTCTTGGAAATCAAATTCAACGCGATCTATCAAAAGTTATCAGCATTCCGTAAATCCAGGTGTTTGACGAATTATGAATTATATAATATACCTTTGGTTTTATAAAGACGATTCTTATGGTGTGTGGTCTTTAGATAGGCATTTTTACGCTTAAACGAGTTTATTTTCTCATTGAGTGGAAATTACTTTTCTTAAAAATAACTCTCAGGTTTCCTCTTGGATAAGTTTCGATGACTAACTCTATCTTCTACTCCATTCATGAGGTGTGAAAACATTCTGCTCCGAATATTACCATATTAGCCAAGGGCTTTGTTTTTGTGGAAAAGAAACAGAAAAGCTTAATTTTTTTTGCTTTTCTTTTGGCTTGAATTCATAAGAACTCACTTCAAAACGTAGGTGCCGTTGGCTTACTTATCCAACATTTATTTTACTAACGAGGAAGGTCAGGCTGCTTGCTTTAATATGTATGATAAGTCTCGTGTACAAATCCAGCTAAAAGAAATTAAAGATCTCTCTTTTTACTACTAAAGTAAGTACTTGATGGAAACAGCAAATTTGAATTAAAGTTAGTCTACAGATCCGATTAAATTCTAAGGATAATATGATTGCATCAATCTTATGTCGCTCATTGATCAATTTAATTCTCAAGTAGAATACACACTAACTTTCCTCTTCTTTTCTTAACCTCATCGTAAACAACTTCAACTTCATACTGAACATTTGCTTGAGGTCTGTGTGATATCTCAGCGTCTTCAATACACGTTCACCGTAAAAAGTAACGGAAAAATTCGTTTCAAATCCACCCAACATTATTCGAGTATTATTTACTCTCCGAGCGGGTTTTCGTGGAAAATCTCCGAACGAGGAAATCTCGGTTTTGAAATCCTAGTTTATGCCAATAAATAGCGATCTTTCGCCACGACCGTCCCATAAACCCTCTCCGAAAATTTCATCTCGAATTCAATTACCCTCAAATTTACTTCCACAGGACGTTTTATAAGCAGGACGCGGATGCATTTTCGAATTCGAGAAAAAGAAAACCCGCGTCGGAAGCTGTATCAAAGCGAAATTAATGAAGTTACCACGCCCCCTTCCCTCCCGCTCGCTTCGGTAATTCCAGCCGCAGTTATTCCTAACTTGAATCATGCCTCTCCGGACCATCGGCATTACGCACTTAATTCGTCCCGTGCGTTTATTTATGTTTTAAAAGAGGCGCTTGGCTTTGCGGGCGAAAATGCGCGTCGTCGGCTCCATCGGTCGAAATCCTCGAGCGCTGCGGTCGCCGGGATGGGAAAGCGCAGATTGATGAGGAGCGAGGGAAATTGAGATTTCTGGCGCCAGACAATTTGTAAATGTTTTCCGCGCGGAATTCTATCGCGTCCCGGTCGTAGATTTCGCGGGCTGACGTATCCAATGGGCGTTATATTCGTTCAATCCGAGAATACCGCAGGCGAATATCCTCCGCCGTGGAAATGTCACACGCGTGCCTGCGTTGGGGGAGACCAAGACGAATGTGGGGGGCGGAGGGGGAGTGGCGGAGAATGAGAAAATTCCATCCAATATTTATTCGCGAAGTACGGATTCTTTGCCGGCGAAGCACGCTTCTTTGGAACGGGAGATATTTTGTTGAGAGAAGTTTAAATTTGGTAGAAATGGTTGCTCCTTTGGTGGGGGAGTGAAGAGCGCTCCGGAAGGTTATTGTGTGCGAAGAATTCGGCCCGGAGGCTTGTTTGAGCCTCAGTCCCTACGTCATGAACTACTTATAGCTCTGAAGAGGGAATGAGGCTTACCTAACCAGATGAGGTGTGAGGTAGTTTTACATTGCTTTCCTCACTGACTAGAATGCTATGTGTGGACGTGTAGCACAATGACCCTGTGAATAACAATTTTCATAGTTCTACGAATAACCATAGCTTAGTCATAGCGGTCGATAAAAAGTGATCAAATTGTACGCCATTAAGGAAGACTCTTCCTGGCGATCTACAAACTGGCTTAGCACATTTAACAAAATTCCAAATATTATCTATCAATGTAACAGTAATTTACCTCTATTTGCTATGATAAATCGTTAAATAGGCCAATATTTCGTGAAATTAATTATATAAATAGCTCTTGCAGAGACACTTCCTCGACAGTTTTTAATTTGAGTTTCCCTTTAAATTGTATGCTTTGACAAATCGCGTGTCCTATAAAGTCACCAAGATTATGCGATAATCCCCATCGTAAAATTAATCTTTGTTAATCATTGTATGTTATTGTGAATACCCATCGTCTTTGCGATTTTCACGCTGCTCAATTTTAGAGCAGAAACTGACTCAGATTAAGAAAAACAATAATTTGTTTGCGTAAATTTTCGACGATAACTTCTTTGATAACTACTAAAAACGTAAAACAATGAAATGATAAAAAAATTACCCGTACCACGAAAAATAGTTATACTGGCGATTCAGGTTTCTACGCGTCGCGGAATCATCCGGCAATGTGTTACGTAATGGAGACCTACGACAACATCATGCCAGGAGGAATTGATAGAACTACTATAAAGAAACTGCTTGTAGAATCTTGGGGGAGGAGTAAGTCCGTCAATCCCGTGGATAGGCGTCATGGATTTTTTTCCCCTTTATCCATCCCTCTCATTTGCTAGTGATTTTTGGTCCTTAAAACTGTCTTTGACAAAATGAGCTCAAAAATTTAGAACTAGAACTAAAATAAATACATCGAGTTTCTCTAACAGAATATTCAGTGATAATCATTACAAGGTTTATTACATGCGCTTGTGGAAATTTTTAGAATAGCTTAGTCCACAGATCAAGATGTATCGCATCTTTAGTCTATACTGTAAGCCATACACCTTGTTTGTAGTTAGTCTATGATGTCCGCTTTTCATGTGGACAGAGTTATCTCTATAAAAATTTTCTTCGGTGTCCTATTGTCATAAATAGTTTTGAAACGCCAAGGTCAACGGCTTTCTCTGTGCAGCCAATGAGTTGGAAATAACGCGTGTCTCACGAGATCCTTTGGGGTTACTCAACCTCCTTCCGGTCATACGGGGGCGACTGAGATGTCCATCACAATGTCACCACGTGAGAAAGAATAATACGAGCTCTCTTATATATAGTGAGAACGAGTTTTCACTTGTGTGTCATCTTTACCTTCTTTGTCATACCCAATGTCAAGAAAAATAATAGAGGTTTCTGATATCGAAAGAGTCCGTCCTACTGGTGATTCAAGGAGAGTCATGGTGGACCAATTTTCCCTTTCTGAACTTTGAACTTTTTTTAAGAGTAAGTCTGAATAGTATCAAATGATAAAGTTTCTTAGGTTGAAACCGTTTAACTTCAACTACCATTGAGATTATTTATTCACTTGGAGGAAGTGTTGAGCGATATGTTTCATGCGTACTTTCTAAAACCACAGACTGGTTACCTTACCACCGTAAGATTTACCTTCTATCGTGATCTATTTGACTGCTCTAAGGATTTATTTTCTTTTGGTTCAGACATCTAATACGTTTGCGAAACTCCTCGGGTTGTCAAATTTCTATGGTTTGTCATCGCAACCAGCATTATTTTCTTTCTATATCATTTGTGGTTTAGGGTTATGACACAACGTCAAGAAGCTAAATCCGAACACTGAGCATGTATGTACGTAGAGATTGGTAGAAATTCTAGTAAAATGTCCTACATATTACGCAACTTGACATTACGGAATTAAAAGTAGTAATTCAGGATTGGAAAATGAGAGAAATATGAGCTTTATAGCTTCTGAAAGAGGGAGAGAAAAAATATCATTCTAATGTACCAATACTTTCGTTAAATATTTTGACGATATTCAAAGGTTCCTAACAATACTATGATAGTTAGACTAAGTTAACAGGATATTATTAATGAGGGTACGTAACGTATATTTTATACTCTTATACGTAATTTCGGGGAAGTATATTAACGTCTAGAATGTAAATTGAAAACGTTCCAGTCGTCTTTTCGACCTGTCTCACAGCAATTGTTAGGCAAAGGAAGTTGAAAATGGGAGAGAAGAAGGGACCTCGCCTTTATTACACGATTTTGATGCTGAAAAGGCTCTTTTTCATCAAGGCAGTTAGAGGGAATCGTTTGCAGAGCGAGGGTGACGAAAGAGGGCCGGCAATCTATTTCTCTTGCAATTCGTTTCAAAGAGCTCGCTCGCAAAGAGCCTTGGGCCGTTGTAACGGCAACAGCGCATCTTGAATTCTCCAGATCACTCGATTCCTTTGTGCAGAAAGGACTATGATAGCACAGCATAGAATGGAAAGGAAATATGATTTAAAAGGCCGCATCTTGTTAAGTCATCCATGGTAGGCGCATTCTTTGCTGCATGCGGTCGATATTTTTCCCCGTGTAGCATAGCCTACAGTGCTCTATGAAATGCCTCTCGGCCGGTGTGACGCGGCACACTGGCGAGAGGTGAGCATGCTTTTGGTGGACCGCAAAATATCTTTGGGTAACATGTGATTCAGATTTTGCATTGATCATAATTCTTATTTTGCGGTAACATGTGATTCAGATTTGGCATTTATCATAATTTTTATTTTGCGGCATTTCATGTTCATGCGGCTGTTTCATAATAAGATCTTTTCCTAAAGATCCCAAAACAATTTACTACTTTCCGTTTCTTTATATTAGTATATTTTTGGAATGATGCGTAAAATGACAGTAATGAGTACACTTTTAGCTTCCTAATTTGCATCAAAGTATATAAAACTATTTTTCGAGATATTTGATCGGTTATTTGAATTTAATTGTAGATATATAGTTCGCAAAAATGTATAAGAACTTTGGGAAAGGAAATTTTGTATACATTTTCTATACTTCATTAATAGATGAATAATTAACTTTATACCTACTAGGTAAATTTTACCCCTATAGTTAAAAGAGGTGCTCATTGCGGTTTTTAGGGTGCCACTACTTCTAAGGTGATGTGAGATGTGCCGAAGAGAACAAAACGTTGGAAAGAACTGGTCTAATTAGGACTGCCATCTCTTTCGGACTCCCGGAATAGGATGATAATCTTAAAAAAATGTCTCCTCCCGGACAGAGGCTTTTTTTCTCTCACTCGACTGGACTCGCCTGATTCGTAAAATAATTTACCGAAATTTAAAATTTCAAATATAAATTACTTCCCTTTTTCGTTTTCAGATATTTGAAATTGTTTTGAATGTTTCTCTGGCTAATGATACTTCGAACTATTTTCTATAATTTTAGAGTGGAAATTGACTAAAATCATCCAACATTATTGCTTATGGTAGAGCTAGCTCAATCACGTTCTAATCCTTTATGTTATTCATCAACGAAGAATTCATGTTCTACGGTGGTTGAATTTATGCTTCAATATTCTCCCTGAATCCCCCGGAATGTATCACTCTCGAAATGGACAACTCCTCGAATCAAAGGTTTGGAAGTTGGCAACTCTAGATGTAATAGATATAAATTTCTTTCAAATTTGTCGCTGAGGCTGTTTTCTAAGGCCCACGCGCGCCCAAAATGAACGCTCCGATCGCTAAACGTTTCATTAAAAAGCAATTATCGTTTCGCTCGAAACGTCGAGCGTCGAACGCGTTATTAAACAATAAAGAGATGGTTTTGATTCTCGTTCGACCCGTAATGAAGTAATCGCAGAAAGTTTTATTCTTGGCGATCGGCCGATTGTTGCCGTGAAGCAACCTTAATTGAAGGGCGAAAAAGAGGAGTAGCGTAGCGCACGAATGATTTACCTTCCATTGTAAAGCTCATGCAAGTCCGTAATAGTCGCGTATCAGTCGAGAAAAACTTTCCCTTTTTCTGCATAACGATCAGGTTTGGTTTTTTGCCTCCTTTTGAAAATGGTTTCGATTATTCTGCGGAATCATTTAGTCCTCTCGTAAGTGAATGTGGTCAGGTTTTCCATGGGCTTCAACTTTCGGGAATGTCCCCCCTACGTTACCACTGGTCAGTAACTTTTTTATCACTCCCGTTAGCTGATTTCGGTCATTACTTTATTTTTCATTATTCATCATCAACGATTGCCTTTCTAACCGTCCTCCCTCTGGGAATAATAGTACTTATTTTCTGCGCTCTAAGCTGCTAAGTGAGCAGATGTCCGTCACACTACATTACTTCATCCACTTTCTGTCCTGCCTCTATCTCCTCTAACATCTCCTTTCTTTATTCCCTTCTTTATCTCGGTCTTTTCACCGTTCTATATATCTTCCATCCTTTTTCCTTGTGTCTGTACTAAGACTTTTAGGAAATAAATCTTTATAAATACATTACTAGGAATACCTAGATTAGAGCTTCTTACGTTTGAGTGTGCTTCCCGGAAAGAAGTTTTTATTTCCTTACGCATTCAAAAAGTTTTTTAAATGTATTGGGCTAATGCGTTCATAATTAATTTCCTCCACTCATAAGAATATTTTTGATATTTTTACTAGGAAAACTTCCACGGATAATTTATTAGGAATGAGTCAAAGTGGTATTAAATATACATCCAAATCTCTTTTAGATAAATAAAATTTGCTCGAAAATGACTCAAGAGGATCAAATATGATTAAAATAGTTATTCACTATTGCAAACATGCTAAAATAAGACCATATTCAGTTACGTGATAAATTATTGCGTCCTCTTATTAAGGCGGAGAGAAGAAAAGTTATCTGATATACGTTTCCACTTAACCTTACCAACTTGCTACATCTCTGTTCATAGTTATGTTTTCAGAGGCATAATCTAAGTCAGGAGTTCTCAATTGTTTTAGCCCCCCCTTTATATTTTAGTTCTGCATCCGCTAATCATTAAATTGAGAGACAAATTCAGAAGCCTACTCTTGCTTACTCGCAGATAAGTGCGGGGATTCTAGGTGTGGGTGACTGACAGTTTACGGAAATATTGTTTAATTATTACTTTCGAAAATCTTTCATGGCATAAGATATTTAGCTACATACAATTCTCAGCACCTCCTGAACAATTTTCGAGAATAAAATTCACAGTTGCTGGCGATGTTTTGTGGAAATACATCATGAAGAGAATGAGAATAGTTGTACTTTTTCCACAATATGTTTATTATTAAAGACAAACAATAAAAACTCACGACTAGTTTCGGCGAATGATCGCCATCATCAAGTGTCTATGCTAAAACCGTTGAGCATAATATATGCAAAAACGACTGGCGGAAAAATAAGGGTGGGGGAAAAAGGTGGAGGATCAACAGAGGAGAATCAAAGGCTGAACTTCTTAGAACAATTTGAGATACTTTCTCATACGAATTCCACGAACGAACGAGCATCTTTTTCCTTCCCACTCCACACTGATCCGATGCATCCTACCACCTACCGACAGTGCACCTTTACCTCCAGTTCCGTGCTCCGACTTACCCTTTCTTCTCTGCCTCCTTTTCCCCCCATCCCTTCTTTCACTAATTCCTTATTTTTCCGCCAGTCGTTTTTGCATATATTATGCTCAACGGTTTTAGCATAGACACAGGATGATGGCGATCATTCGCTGAAACTAGTCGTGAGTTTTTATTGTTTGTTTTTAATAATAAATATATTGTGGAAAAAGTACAACTATTCTCATTCTCTTCTTAATTTTCGAGAGGATGCGGTACTCTTGGTAGGGAGCGCTAAATGTTATTTGTTTATCTCTGTAATTTTCGTGGCTCTTACAAAAGAGAACGGATTTTAGCAATAAAATCTACTATTTTTTCATAAATGTCAGTATTAGGGTCGTAATCCGAAGTTTTTCCGTTTATCTTTGTATTTGAAGAACATCAAAAAATTTAATGCAGGTAAAAATGTTTAGTATTTTCTTCGTATTTTTGGAGTAGATGCATCCCTAACCATCCCCCCCACCAACCCCAAGATGGTGTTATACGTGATGGTGCCAGGGACCTCTGTCGTGGCTTCGCTGCATTTTAGTCTGCCTTTCTTGTTTCTTTCTTTTCTCCCTCCCTCTCTTCCTAATCCCTCTTTTCGTGTACTTATCCGCACTTCGCCGTACCCCACTTGTATCCTTTCTCCTTTTCGAAGAACTCTTCCCGTTTAAGTCTCTCCTCCGCGACGACCTCCTCAACATCATCGTCTCAACCGCTGCATTCCTCTCGCGCAATATGCGCTTTTTTATATCCCCGCTCAATACCCCGTGTGAATGAAGGCACCACCGCAACCACCCCTCGGTCACTCCATCCCACGTAACTCGCCATCTGCTGCGCGACACCGCCTCCCCCGTCAATGCCTCGCTTCTATCGAGAGGAAAAAAACCCCAAACGACTAAATCTCGCTCTTGGACATTTCATATGTTTCTCTTCCTACTCCCTTCTCTTTACGCGTTTGTCGCTTTTTTTCTGCTCACATTCTCCGTGCAAATGTACTGTAAAACAGGCTTACGGGTGTGCGGATAGATTGAAAAAATTCCCCGAATGATACTTTTTACATAAATTAGATAAGTTATCGTAAATAAATATTAAACTGGAGAAGTATCCCTGAATTATTATTTATTTTTTGAAATATTTTTCTATCGTTTTGATCGACTTCGGGATGTGTTTTAACGACGTTTAAATCCAGAGCAACTGGTGGAGTAAATAATCTGCATAAAGAGACTAGGTTCAGAGGTGATGTCCGCTAGCTGTGTACCTTTAACATGGTTATTTGAGAACTCACAAACGGATATTTAGGTAAGTTTATGTAAACTCTGGTTATTCCGATACTAGGATAATTCGCCCCTGATAATCTAGTCTACTGTATTTTTTTAAACAAAGAGAGCAATGCTTTTTTTTATTGAGGGAAATTTAGATTGGGTGGTCTCTTATGGTAAACAAATGGTGTTGAATGGTTTTCACGAAAGGTCCTATTTCAATTTTCATTATTAAACTTTAGCAAATTGTATATTTTATTTATACATTATTATCGCAACTAAATAATTCTCATCTCCTAAACGCATTATCAAGTATTATATTTGGGATTACTTGAATTATGCCATTGGGAAAGGGATGTCTTAAAATAGAATGCGCATATGTTTAGCTAATGGGTAGAATGCTCTTTCATATTGACGAGAGAGATTTTTCTTGAGGGCGGGCGTAAAATAAAATAGACATCTAAGAAATAATATCGAAGAAAAAATACTGGAGGAAAAATAATAATGCGCTCTGTACATTTTTCAAATTTTTAATTCATAGACCCATTCATTATTCATTTATTCATATAGAGCTGTGTACTCATTTATATGTTAAGTTGTAATGATCTTATGATTTATTTATAAAATGAGATACTTGGAGAGAGGCTTTGTATACCAGCATGTCTGACCAGCCACCGTTATCCAATGATAATCTCCCTAATGGATTGCTTACTTTTCTTTACAATCGATTTCCTTAGAGCTGTAAATTGAAATGTGATAAATGAGGTTCTTCTGCGGTATATTTCCGCTAATGAGAGCGTGACCTAGATGTAGAAAGTCTTTTGTGATTATTTGTTAAATAAAGTGGTTTGTATATCAAGTTTCATCGGTCATTCATTACCTATGAAGGTTCTCTGAAGACTCTTAGGAATGAATTAAAGGAATAAAACATGTTGTAGAATTACTCGTCTCTTCGTTAAGGTTGCAAAGATATTTGTAACTATTAGAGATTTAATGAAATAGTGGAATATTGGCCTATATATTAATAAAGGGAGCGCTGAATATAATTTCGTTTTACATAAAAAACAATTCGTCTAATATAATGATTCTAGATGTAGATAAATCCTAGATGTAGATCATATTAAGATAATTTTTTATCAGTAGATAATTTTTTTCGGCAAGCAATTTTCTTAGTAAATACTATTTTCGTTGTTTGCTTCATTATATTCGCCATTCCATGCGTTAGAGTAGAAATTTTATACCGTGGCCAAAGTTTGTTTTTTGGTGTGAAATCGATAAATGGAACTGTTTACCAGTCATCTTTCTTCTTTTGTTATTTTGGCTGTCTGTTTCTCTTTCCCGTCTCATCGCCTTCAATTCTTTTCACTCAATTATAACCGCAATTCTTCTATCATTCCCTCTCTTATTCTCGCATTCACTCGAAAATTCTACCACACGCATCCCCCGACAACATTCAATCTCTACATTCTCACTGTGTTTGTCAATTCTCCTTTGCGGAGATACGACTGATGAGAAATGTATGGGCTTTTTTCAATTTTTATCAATTGCGTCCGCGAGGTTGTCTGTCTTTGTAAATGAGATCGTGGCGTGACTGCTCTCCTTCTTTCAACATCGGGGTCGTAAGTTCAAGCACCTTTTCACCTCATTGTAAATTGGTGGTGAAAAATACCTCCCCAAAGCGTATCCATTCGTTATCGTTCAAAATATTAGCCTTCTCTCCACTTTCCTTGTTTCCCTTCCCCTTCTTCAACTTTCTACGTCCTACCACATTCACAGGTGTCTGTAAAGACTTTATTTTATGTTTTCAGTGCGCAGACATACGCTTTTTAATAAAGTCTGGGGGTATTCCATAAATTACCCCGCGCCCCTCTTTCGAAAGCGATCTTCTTCAGATTAAAATAATAAATAAGCATCGATTTCGGATCGGAATGTCGTTCTCAAAGGCTTTACATGTAAACTTGGATGATATTAAAGTTTACCGTTCTTCACCGTGATGAATGTATTTAAAAGCAATTCCGAGTCGGATTTGGGGGATAAATCACCCTTTAATAACGCGAAGAAAGTGGACGAACCATTAGTGATTTCCTTGACGGAAGAGAAACAATGAAATTTGAGGGAAACAAAGTTTTCGGGAATTATAAATCGGCCGCTTGTCGTAATCTCGTAACCAGGCGATCCTTTATGTGCGTAGATAACCGAATTCCGATTAGAATTCGAAATCGAGATGTTATTCCTCAACCGAAAAAGGAAACCTTCGCTGGTAAAAAAACAAAAGAACAAATCCCAGCGCTCGTTACGGGTAACAGACGTCTCTATAGAATTTTAGCACTTTCCACATTATGAAGTCACCGAACGACACTTCAGAGACGAGGCTAAAACACCGTCGCTACTCGCGGGACGATTGGGGAAAAAATCTCTCCTCTTGCTAAACTACCACCTTTTTTTCGGGCGTAAAAAACCGCGTTGTCCGTAATTTTTTCACTATCGACGTTAAAATACGAGGAAACGGCGGCCGTTAAATTTATGGGATCTTTTTTATGCGGTCCTCGCGATTTTTCCCACTATAAAGGATAATCAAGGGGGGAGCTCTTTTTTCACCTCTCGCTCTCTCTAGCTCACCTCTTCCTGTCTCCAGGGAACCGTCGACTACTATATGACTGCGTGTATGGCTGATGTCTAGCGGATGGAAATTGCCAAACTGGAGGGAATCGTTAACCTAATGGTACAGTCACCTCTCCTCTATTCCCACAATTCTCGTTGTATTAGCGCAATGGGAGCGGTTTGTCAGTGAAGTCTTGTTAAAAAGGGCCTAAGAGGGAGAAAGAGCATTGAAAAGTCGTTTGAATCATTACTCGATCCTTTCTCTACCACGTCTCAATCCTTTGAAAGCTGTAATTACAACCCTTCTTTAATTTTTGACGTCCCATTTGCGTGTCTGATTTACCCTTATGACTGTATATCTCACTCTCTGGCAGTCTTTTGAACCTTCTCTCTGGTTGTTCCTCAATTACTTTGTCACATGTCTCATCATCGCCATTATCCATATCTCCTTTTCGTCGAATTGGACTTTTAACTTTCCAAATTCTATAGAAAATATATAAGTATGCCCTTGGGATCTTGAAGGTATTCTTCCTTATCAAAAGAATAACGGGTCTGCAAAGGGTAGCTCAAAATATATTTTCCAATTGGTGTATGAAAGTTTCACTAGAAAATTTTAACTTGATTACTCTAAATTAACGGATTCTCTGGAATCTTCCTCAGTCTTTTACTGCATTACTTCAGTCGATTCAACCCATGGTACAAGAAAAATGAGGAAGGCTAATTTTTATCTTAAAAAATTCTACTCTAGCCCTTTGTATCATTAGATAAACTCATTTTAAATAGGACAAAACGAACATTTCTTTTATTTCAAGTTGGAGTACTTTTTACTGTGTTCCAAAATTGATTTTCTTTCTTCAGTTTTGAAAGTTTAATCTGGGATTTTCTGTAAACAGATTTCTGTAATTATTAAACGAGCTATAACTGCAAGAGATTTTGTGTAGTAAAAATTAAGCAACTAAAAAACTTACTTACTTACTTACTCTAAAATACTTAATTAATTGGCCAACTTTGATCAATATCCCGTCACAAAAATGTATATTTTCGCAAATTAAACGCGATTTATTGTATCAACTGTCCAAATAAATCTCCTTAATCGTAATTTTAAGGTGTCTTTGAAATTTAGTACACTTTAGAAAACTGGAGCGTATTTTTTTAAATATCTCTTTTCGGCCACCCGCTCTCCTCTCCCACTCTCAGGCTCTCTATCCTTCGGATTCTTTCGAAAATAAAAGTTTTCGACCTCCATTCCCATCCTTTCTTTTTTAACCGATATCTGGTCCCTATTTTTTCCGCTTCCATTTTTTACGTTCCTCAAAGAATTTCCTTATTGCTACTCAGTGTTCCGTGGCGGCTTCCTTTTTCTGTTGTTTTTCTTCTGGCGATTTTTACAACCTTGCTAAATTTCTCGCGACTCAAAAAAGTTCGCCGCCTATTCCAAATTGATCGATTATAGTTTACGGTGTTTACGACGGACGAGTTGATGGCCTTGTTAGCCTCGTTTTTCAGAGTTGATTGGAATTCGATCGTAACAATTAGTTTCCTCCCCTACGAAATCGTTATTTTCAACAGCGGGTTTCTGTAATTCAGCAAGATATGTAACCTTTAATTGTAGAAGAAAGGCAATGTAAGCTGGAGGGGACTTTACTATACTTTTTAAATCTTAAAAAATTGATTGCTACTTCTATGTAAACGGCACTTTCCTATCATTAGTTCTATGTAATTTTTACATTTATAGTGAGCGTTTAATAAAATAGGTTAATAAAATGCCTTACTGACGTAATGACTTCTTTTGTCATTATTATTCAGATTAGAGAGATCTTGCTTGGAAATATTTTCGACGTTTGATTAAGCGTTGAAGGTAGTATATTCTATCTGTGCGTAGTTTCCTTTATTTGGGCTCTCATATCTGAAAATAGTGTTTAAAGTCGGAAAGGATTGTTAAACAAATGTGGGAACCGTGTTGGGAAAAGATATATTTACGAGATTTAGTGTTGAAACGTTTAATTTCAGTTATGAAAATATTACCTACCCTTCAAATTTCTCGAACGAACGTGAAATGTTATGTGCCTACGTGCCGCTACTTCATTACAATGTCATCGAACTGGAACTGAACCGAAAACTGAAATCTTAAAAGACAGTTTTTTATCGGAATGAAAACCGAAACAGAACAAAAAATAATCCTTTCACTGGGAACTATTATTTATTTCCGTTTCGATGATAGGTTCTCATTGTGGCCAAGGATAACAGAAGTTATGTTTGATAAAAATTGGCATATGACTTGTAATTCAAATTAATACTCACACCGGTACAATATACGTAGCAAAATTATTAATCAGAAATTATTTAATCAGAACTTTAAAAACCGGTTCAAACCGGTTTAATGCCGTTGAAAAAGTGGAATTAAACCGAGATTTGACGTTTCGATTGAATCGAAGCGAATGATTTGACGGAAATAATTACAGATGAAGGCTCTCGCCAGACCAGGTGAATAGTCTTGGTTAAGGGCATGTTTGTACTCCGTTGATATTTTTGAATGATGTATATCTTACAGTAGTATTTATTAAATAAATTGCGGATAGTGCTCGAATTCCCATTTCGGCAATATTTACTTTTTTGTTTTCTTATTTATTGCATTTGCCCCAAATCCCTTTGAGTATAGGGATGAAAATGCTTTATGATCCAATTACAACTCCCAGTTTTAGAGCAAACTTCCCAAGATGATGAAATGGTCACGAAGAAAGAACATGTAATGGTAGGATTGCAATTTCATTGAATAGTAGGAGGTGGCTCCCATTTATCACTTCAGTCGCTTCAAAAGATTTACCACATTCCAGCTCCTCATTTTGCTCGCTCTGAGCTTTCATGGAAAAGATGTATTTGTCTTTGTGAGACTCCACAAAGCGGAAACTTCACCGAGAGGCTCTAAATAATCGAGAAATCATACGTTAGCACATTATAAACCCGCATCTATCCCGAAAAAAACACATCGCACGAAATTGGGAATTTACGACGTCCAATCGAATCGAATGGGCTCCAATTCCAGGCCGCGGCCTCAAAGAACGGCGCTCTAAAATCGTGGAAACGTGTAATTTAAGAAAATTTAACGGTCTCCGGGCGTTTTAATTCATAAATTTGGAACGGAACCAAAGACCTAGGAGGCTTGGCGTTCTTCAAAATAAACATCACCCTCCGCGAAGCGACGGATAACAGGCTCTCCGTGATTTTATCCACGACTAACCAAACGGAGAGGAGTATTATACTTTTGCTATTCCGCCGTAATCCGATTTAAATAGGAAAACGATCTAGCGCCATTTACGTGACCGGTTTCGAAGCTCACCTACGCCTCTCTGCTTGTTTTTCGGTCTTCCTCGACCGAACCTCTTCCCCTCCTAACATTCTCACGCGAACACACCTGCTAGCATTCGTTTGGTCCCTTGTCGGGCCCAAGGCCCGCCTTCCCTTCCTCCCTCTTCCCATACCATTATCTTCCGCACTGACTCGCCCGAGGCAGGACTCGACAACTCCCCCGCTTCGTCCCCCGATGACCTCCGCCATCCCCACGGCTCCGACCGAACATCGGACCTGTAATGGCAGATGGTCTAGTCCTCCTTCATGTAGTGGGAGTAGACAGGTCATATGGAGGCAGGATCTGGGAGTGAAGGGAAAGGGTACCTTGCCGACATCCCTAGAGCGTCCTCTTCTTCAGCAACCCGTTTTCTCTCTCTCTCTCGGAATCCCTCCGTCCGTTGTCGACTTTTTCGGGGAAGCGCGGGCGAACGTTTCCAACTACCAGACTAGGCATGGTGAACAGGAGCGTGATCTGAAATTTACTTTTCAGGATGTGAAAAGCATTATTAATAAGTCTCTGAAATGGTCGTGCATTGATTTTCTTCGAATGTTATCGTAAAGGTATTAACTTTCATGGAACTTCTCTTGGAAATGAATAGTATCTATTCTTTTCATTTTTACTCCGAATTTTCGAGCACATTATATTTTTTCTAGATACCTTAATATGGACGTTTAAAGTAGTAAAGATGGGAAGAATACACAGAATAACGAGAACTTTCCTCAGAAAAATGAAAATTTTCGTTTTCGACTTATTCACCCTTTATTTCAACAGATTTTAGCTCTTGAAAAATATTTTGCCACGAGAGTAAATTTCGTCTGCTAATTTTTGATGGCGAAGTGTGAACCATCGTCAGAACAAATAGTTCCTTTGTAGTATAAAAATATACAACCACTGACCATGTTTTTACGAATCACACAACGAATAATAGATATACACATATCGTAGTATTCCTAGAAAAATTAAGAAATATTAACTAAAAGCGGCCACTAAAAATATATTATGAGGCTAACTTATTTTTTTCCGGGTAATTCCAATTTCCCGTTTACAAAAACCAGTTTTAAAATGTTTTCCTTTTACACCAAGGGGAAAGATTTTGTATCTCACCCATATCTTATGGAATAGGTCAATACCGCAGCTGACGAAGTTTGTAAATTGGGATTGAGAAGGGGTCGTAAATGGAAAGGAAAGACTGAAGTAGAAATGAAGGTTAAGTCAACTGTGGAGGAATTGATAGGCGAAAGGTGTGGGCAGGTCCCCTCCTGGTGCTGTTTTGCTTCAAAATTCCCAACGTAATTTTCGAAAGTAGGTAATCAAAGTAAAGGTTGTATCCAATGTTAGATCAGATCTCGAGGTATCAAGAAAAATATTTCTGTTATGTTTAGAATAACAGTTAAAGGCAAAACACAAATCTTAGAGTGGAAAAAAACTAAAATTGTAAAGCAAACAAAACCCACTTGAAAAGGGTGTGCGTACGGCCTTGGGAGAGACCCTAGACAGCGGAATAACAAACCTAAAGAAAGCCATTACGGGAATAGAGATATTTTGGAGGGTAATAGGCGGTGAAGTTTAGGTGCTTATTTTGTGGCGTTGCCTTCCGGATGTGGCTAAACCTACTTCTTTTCCGCCTATTTCCCAGAATTATATGGAGGCCCGTTTTATGATGAGGGTCAGTCCTCCCAGTAAAAGTTTTGGGCTTAGAACCCGATTTTGTGGTGTTTCGGCCGTAGCTGCTACCTGAGGCATCCATCTGAGGGAAGCAGGTATAGCGAAACTTGAATTCTGGCGTGGATCTCAGAAATCAACTAATCTCATCCCTTAGATAAATTGTTTGCCATACAGCCTACGCAATCAACTTCAGCGGTTTTTCTAAGAAAGAAACCCTCGAATGAGAGGGAATATAGTAATTACTTGATTTCGATTTGTTAACGAAGGTGTCTTAACTGCCCCCAAAATTTACTTTATATGTGATTCGTATTCAGTATTTTAAACGTTTTATTTCCTCTGCAAGGAAATGAAAGGCAGTTGGTGAATATATTTTTATAAAACCCAAGTTCTTCTTTCATCAGATGTATTATGAATTCGCATTCTTTTCAAGGTAATGTAAGGAATTGCTTTTCTTTGTCGTGTTTGTGATGAGATAGTTAATACAGTACCTCGACTTAAGAACCGATCGAACATTCCAGCTTTTTTCTCACTCCTTATCGACCACCAGCTACGAATTTAATTTCGATACAAGAATCGAAAAAATACGACAAGATATAATGGAAAACTGGAAATTACAAGGGAAGATGGAATACACGAAATTTTCTAGTTGAGAGCTCCAAACTTGTATGAATTAAGTTAAATTTAGTACGGTAAATGGAGGTACCATTGTACGTTATTTAGCAATTATACTCTAATTTTCTATCTACTTGTATAATATTAAGAAAATTCGTGAAACGAACGGTCAAATTTAATGAAAATTAGTGCAAGAGTGCACATGCAAAGTAAGATTGCAGTCTAGAAATTTTCGTTAATCATTATCCTCCGGGTCGTTTGATTTTTCCGAGAACTCCGGATTTCTGTTCTTCTTTCAGCTCACCTTCCTCTATCATAACACTTTTGTAAGTTAGTTTAAACAGTATTTTTCTAGTGATGTTGAAATGGCTTAAGTCTTGAACTTTTGAAAGTTTTCCTAGATGAAAATCAAATAGAACTCAGTAGATGTTTGATTTCTCAGTTATTTCATTTTGTGTTCTAAAGTTATAGTTTACTTTCATTTAAGAACCTTTCGTAACTTTAACGTAGAATGAACAAAGCGTCGAGAAATGTATCATTAGGGAGAAGATGGAAAACTTAGAAGTAACATAGCTTCATATTAACTCTGAGTGAAAGAATTGGGTAATGTTTACTCTTGAATGGTTTGTAGGGAGAGGTTGGTTATCAGAAAGCAAAGAAAATGGGCTTGGAGGAGAACTTCTGAACTTGATCACGAAAATGAGCTACCTTTTTCTTGGCCCTCGTAAAGCTTATGTAAGTAATGTGTAGCTGATGAACAGTGGTGCAACTGAAATTTCTTCCTGCGACAGGTGTATTTAATATAAGAAGTTTTAAGTAGTAGTAGTAGTAGTATTGTTAAAAGTGCTTCGACAGCTTAGGTAATTTCGCACGTAGGCCCCCACCAGGAATCGAACCCGGGACCGCTTTCACTGAAGTCGAACGCGTTGCCCACTTGGCTATCGGGAGCCCTAAGAAGTTTTAAGAAATATTTAGATGCTATCTTGTGTTTTCCTGAGCTTGCCTACGGAAGTTGTGTGTTCTATGAGGATACAGTGGAGTACATTTAGCTTCTTTATTCTACTGGCTTTCAGTACGATAAAATATCGCATATTTTCATAATTCTATGCTATGAAACGTTTTAATTAAAAAAAATTGCGTGCAGGTATGTCGTCTAACTGTCAGTTTGCATTGCTACGGTCACAATACTGTTTGCAATGTTACGGTTTGCAATAATGCGGTTACGGTCCGACGCAATGTAATATTAATAGTTCATTGAGTAGAGTTAAATGGTAATTATAGACTCATCCACATGAAGCATTGGACAGTGCACGTCACTACACTACAGAATGTAAGATCAATGTTGGCTTCAGTTGCGAGACCGACCTGAGAACACAAACTCACCTACCGGTTCTTAAGCTGATGACTTCTAACTTAGTCAATTAAAACAAGATACGTCTGCTTATTCTCATTATTAAGTGCAATTGACAGATATTCAGTTGACGTTGTTGGTGCCGTTTACAGCTCTTACCGATGTTCAATTGTTAACGTCTTCTTGGTTGCTTCATCCTGAGGCGGTTGCCTCGCTATCTTACTCTCGGTAGCCGGCCCTGTGTTGGATGGCATAGTTCGAGCTTATAGACGCTCTGGTGCCTTTCTTATGTTGCCGTTTCCCCGTCTTTTTCGTGAAGTGTCTTTCTCTTTCCTCTCTATCCTTCTTTTCTCTTTTACTCACGTCCTTCTCCCTTTCCAACCTTCACTGTTCGCCGTGTTAGATCGATCCATCGATCCACATATTCGCACAGCGGCGTACGTTGGAGTGCGTGCCTTCGGGGAAGCCGATGGGGGTCCGGACGTGGTCTCTATAACAGCGAAGAGGAATGGAGAGAGAAGAGATAGGAGCGAGTTGCCCATTCAGCGACATGATTCATTCCTTCGGCCGATCCGCGGCGGGTTACTAAAAAATCGGCGTTTCGTGGAAGGTGACGCAAGAGCCTTTTTACTTCGTGACGGCCGAAGCTAATTCTTTATCGCCGTTCGGAAAGGTTATAATCTTGGTCATGTATATGACTACCGGGGGCTTTTTTCCTTCAGATTACGATTGAGACGTCAAGTGACCTCCCGCGGGGTTCAAAATTCTTTCTAAAGGGAAACTTTACGGCACGTCAATTCTTTAAGAGCGTTCTTCCGTCCAAGTCGGGACTTGAATAACTCAGTGTCTTTTACCGCCGGGAGAATAATATTTCGCTATTTTTCTCGGGACTTTCCTTTCTCCTTCGATGCGAGATATGCACATTCCAGTTTGTCGGTCGATTTAATTTTCGGGAATCTCAATTAATTTTCTGTCTCTGAGTTCGTCGCGGAGTTAATTTCTGATGATAAATGTCTGTGGCTCCACAGAAAGCAATATTTCATTCGAACATATCGGTTAATAAAGCGAATTCATTTTATGAATATCTACCTGATGCGCGCTTTCCATATTTTCCTGACATACGTTGACGATTTCTAGTGAATTAGGGTGGGTTCATTTGCATAAGGCTCCATTCAGTATTAAAATCCCTTTCCACTCCTCGTTTCCGGCTTTCCCCAATTATTTAAAATCTTCCACAAAAGTTGAGACTGTTCAAGATGACACCTCAACCGGAAAGGAATTCTTTGTCTTACTGAGAACAGACGGTGGAAATGAAATGAGTAACCTTGGTCTTTCTTGGTAAACCGTGAAACATAAATGGGAGTTGAGATTCTATTCATAATGAAAGTTTCCTCTGCATGAGTTGCTAATGCTATCCCATGGATATTCTGAGATATTTTTCTATTTATTTATCCTTCTTTAATTCGTCATTTTATTTTATTTAACTTTTAACATTTTCAGGACCTTATGATGTAAGTGGGGTAGATATGTGCAATTTACTTTCACATTTATTGTGGAATCAACTTTCGATTTTAGTGATAAAATTGTTATCATAAAATGAAAACTAAGCCAATCTTTCGTTTGAAAGAAACTAAAATTTTAAGGAAATACATATTGTGATCAGGCGCGCACTCAGGAGTATGTCCGACGAGCTTAAGTCCCACTCCCCAAAGTTTCTGCAAATATTTAATTCAAAACCATATTTGTACGCTTTAAATGTATCTTTATAGGCAATACTTTCTTATGATTAGGATCAATTGTTTCACATGACATCGTAAATCGGAAGAAGTTGAAGCGATTCTTAGTTACAATCCTTAACTTCAAATTCCCCTAGCGAAGATTCTGGATGCGCCCCTGATTGGGATAACAGTTATCTCGGGAAATCAGGAGCACTATTTGGCTCATTTCAAGATTACATGACAGTCAGCTGTATTACTTAGTTAGGGTTGTTTAAATCTTAGTTTAATAGTTACTTCATTCACCTCTAAAACTGTCGACTTCGGAAGAAGAAGAGGTAAATGCTTACGTAAAGATGCATGGGTTAGGCAGGGATAGAATATGTCCGACCAAATTCTCAAACTCAAATAATTTAGGAATGGTCGTACGCATTTTAGCCTTCTCAACACTGCCAGAATTCGGGTCGGATAAGTACTTTTTTCTGTTTCGGCGATAATGTAGTCGCAGTTACTTTAAAACTTAAACCGGAATCCATCCCTCAAATAAAAAAAAACGCTTTAAGAACGGGTTTGAGATGGGAAAATCGGAGACATGGCTTTTACCACAGAACATTAGCATAACATCGCGTCTAAAGCATCAGAGGTGCGCTGATAAGGATGACGAGGAGCTAATAAAATCACATTTGACAGCCGAATGATGTCTTAATCGGAGATGGCTCAGATATAGGTGAAAAGCTAGGAGCGAGAGAGAAGCGGCGGTATGATATTAAGGTCGATCGAAATAGAGAAAGGTTAGAGGAGGGGTAGATGTGGGGAAAGGTTTGAGATTAGATCAGATAAGTAGAGAGAATATGGGGGAGGGGAATGAAATTCCAGGGAGAGAAAAAAGGATCGATTGGTATTGGTGAAAGTGGGCTCAAGTGCTTGCGGTTCCATCCCAAGTTCTTGCCATCGCAGTATTATAGGAAATCAAGAGAAAGGGTTATTGAGGTTACTTTTTTGGGCTATACCTTCACGATGAAAAACTTTTGGAATTAAAGGAAGAGAGATACAAAAGTAGTGTAAGGTAGTTTCTGTAAAACAAATATTTCTTTCCTATACTTTCGTATTCATTTTCTTGGATGCAGCTTTTTGATGTAGGATTTTATGAATATCTGTTATATGTTTCCATAAAGTAATGCTCGCAATAGTGTCCTTCTGAAAATAAGACAAGTACTATGAACTGGAAAACCTATGAATGGTATCTTCAAATTAGAATCCACTTGATTGTGATTTGAATAGTGAAAGATTATTCATGTAGTTCGTCATATTCATGAGAAATGCTCTTATTAGTAACCATCTAGTACTCTTATCAAGTAACCTTAATCTTAGTCCTGTTACTCCTGAACTTTTTATGTACGCTTAGATGCGTCAGCATTCTCCTATACATTCGTTAGAGGAATCTATTAGATAGAGGGATTTACTTAGCATATATTGGCGTAAGCCTTGAAAACCACGGATAAACAGAAGTGAAAAATTCGAAAAACCACGATTCTTTTGCAGCGTCCTTCGTTATCCGAGGTTTCACCGTTTGTATGTAAGACAAAGCATTTTACACTCGAGTCGCGACGGTAAAGCCGTTAACCCTGGATCAAGGAACGAAAAAGTTTTGCGCGACAGTGATTTTTCAACATTTTCTGCCTTTCATAATGGAAAATACGAAATTTCCTCTCTCGAGATCTAGTGGAAGGATGAAGCCACACGCGGCGGAAAAGCGATGAAAATCGTACGAGTGGTTCTCGACGGACAGACAGACAGACAGCGAGACGTCGGAATTTTTTACAAGATACATAGGAGACGTATCGTAGCCGGATTAAAAAAAACGCCGTTGTGTTAATTTCACAGTAGAAATACCGCTGCAGGAGAGCAAGGTACGGGAGAGACACCGCTTGAGGTTGAAAAGTGGCGATGGCTGGTCCTGGAGGGATTGGGTGCCTCAGACAAGATGCGCGCCGGAGGAAAAAGAAAGCCGGATCGCGAGGAAGGGTGAAGGGGAGGAGAGAAAGAGGAGGAAGAGTGGTGGATAAAGGCCCACGGCGATGCGATGAAGCCCCAGAGTTCCGCGAGTTGATGTCTTTGTCTCAACCAACCCCAACGACCTTCAAGGCGTAGGTTTTTTGGGAGAAGGAGCTGCAGGGCGAAAGGAAGAGAGAAAGGGGAGCGAGAAAGAGGTGGAAGGGATGAACGAGAAGAAGAGGAGGCGGAATTAATTGGAGAGAGGGGATTGGTTAGTGGGATATGCCGGTGGGAGGGGAAATGAAATTGGGAAGGAAAAAAGCGGCCGGTGAAGAGGGAAAGGGAAGGTAGTCGAAAGAAATTAAGAGAGGCGCGATTTCTATCTGTGACGTTTCAATGGAAGAGGGCGGTCGGGAGAATGAGCAGGAAAAAGGACAGAAAAATGGGAGAGGTTTGTGATCGTGAAGGTGGAATTAGGTGGGAGGGCTCGGGAGGCAGTAAATAAGGGGAAATAAGAAGTTAAAGCGAGAGGGACAAAAAGTGCGGCCATATATATTTCTCGTATCTGAATCGACCGGTTATGAAGTTATTGTTGTGTCACTGGACGTGATTCGTTTCGGTAGGCTGTGGAATTCGGGGGAAGGGCCGTGCACGGTAGCTGGGAGTGATGCTAGATTGTTCACGCCTCGCCTTTGATGGGTATTCTTGTTAACTTTTTTCTCGGAATGCGGCCCGAGTAATAAGGTTTCTGAGACGTCAAGTTGTTGGGCTGGGAAACGCAACCGAAATTCGCGCTATCATGCACGAGGTGATGGAGAGTTTAATTTGCGAGGTGCGCGGTCCAGGTAGCCGTGAGTATCGGATGGGATAAAAGTTATTATTATCGAACCGGAATATCTCGGATTAGAAATTGTTAGAGCTGTAAGATAGTTGTAAGTGGTTGGGATTTGTTGAACGTCAAAAAGAAAATCAACCGCTATCGCAAGTACCTTGAATTACCCTTAAGCGAAGGCCGGCACTGAGCGGCGAAGTAGACTGGAAGTTCTGATAAAAAATACAAGTGAAAGATCTTTGCTTCGTGGAAAACAGGTATACGAAGCGCATAAAAACGGCTATGTAAATTTTCAGTGACAATTTCATAGCAAATAGTTTCATAGGGCATAAATATCTGCAGGCTATCCATTTAGGATGTAAATGAAATGCTAGATGAAGATGTTAAGACGAGACCGCAATAAAATTTTCCAGAGAAATTTACAAAGTCGTTCCCGTTGCCTCTCGAGCATATATTTAGCGTTTAACTGACCAGTGAGAAACTCGCATAACCTTCCTAGGCTCGAACACCTTTTCTTTCCCGACGCACGCCTCGTACCTATCTCATGTCTCAATTTATACCGCTGCGAGACGCAAATAAAACCCCGAAACATCTCAAAAGTCGGCATCGGAAACGCATAAGAGGTATCATTAGCAATAAACGGCGTGAAAGTCATCCAAGCACAAACCGATACGTCGTTTAAAATCTTCCGCGGCGATCTACGCGGAAAAAAAAACCCGAACCCATCATTTCCAATTTTCGAAAACACGCTCTTCCCAGACGACTCAACTTCAAACGCTCTCCGCGGCCGGAGGAAAATCCTCGCGACGAAGCGAAACCGAGCGTAATGTGTAAAGGGATAGGGATAAATAAGACATAAAACCGAGAGGGGGCACCGAGGAGGCAGCTCGGGCCGTATTGACCGCGCCACGGGCAGACGGGGGTCTCGCGGAAGGCAGCGATTGGCCAAGGCGCGAGTTATATAATGAAGGCACGGATGGGCGAACCGCAAAGATTGCGAGGGGCGGAAAGGGGAGATAATTCGCGTCTTGGGGGGCGTGCGAGGAAGGAAGAAAGGGGCAGAAAATAAGGAGCGGAAAGCGTGATGTTTCGTGGGAAGAAGGCGATGAAGATCAGACGGAAAGGAAAAAAAGGACGACTCCCCACCACGGGAGTTTCTTGCCCCTTGAAAAAAACTCCCCGCGAGTGGAGTGGGGGAGATGTGGTCTGCATGTGTGTTTGATTAACGCGGTGGGTGAGCCGGGCCTTGGTGAGCTGTGTCCGCCACCCACGTGGCCGCTCGGAGAGAGCAGGTGAGGAAGGGGTTTGAAGGTCGGGGAATGCGAAGGAAGGGTAAAAAAGGAGGGCGATAAAGATTGTGAGAGGAGAGGTGGATTGAGATTTTTACCGGGAAAAAAAGGAGGCGATGAAGGGGAAGGATAGGGAGGCAATTACCTTAAAGGTAAGGAAAGGGTGCGGTGGTGTTTGTGAAGGGTGCGAGACGTTTGAGGGGAGAAAACGGAGAAAAGGAAAGGCTACGAGAACGGAGGAGGCTGTCGGGAGATGGAATGAATTAACGGCGGGGTAATGGGAACAAAGCGGCGCGGCGAAGTGGAGTAATTGTAATGTATAAAACGGCATAAATAAGGCGGAATAAGGCGGAGGGAAATTGAGACAGCGCCACGAAGAGGAGGATTAGTGAATGAAGAGGGAAAAATTCGAAGTGAGGGGAAAACGGTTCCGAAAGATGATGCGAAATGGGTTTGCGTCGCGGGCTACGAAATGAGATGCCGCGAATAGTAGTTACGAAGTCTATTTACCCAGCCATATATCGGAAAGGAGACCTTATATATGGCTGGGCACTCTGAAAAAGGAGACTTTGAGTACGGTTAACCCTCGATTATCTGTCTAGATTTAAAGATGGAGCTCATAAGATAAGCTGAGGCAGGAAAGGAACACTCGGAAATGATGATGTGTTTGTTGTATTACCGTGATGGTCATAAATCTATACACCCTTATAGATGGAGTAAAATGAAGTTATTTGAGTTGACGAGCTGCTATTTATAAAAAAGGAAAACATTTTAACTTAGCGTGGTCTTTGGATATGGCATATGTAAAAGGGATCTCTTTACCTGTTTCAATCAACAGTAAGCAATCACGAGATAATTGTAATAATTCAAATAAGAATTGGAAACAACAATTTTGTGTGATTCCGAAAGCTTTTTGACTTTTATCGCTTGTAATTATGATTCTGATAATTAAGAAATATAAATCAGGTTCAAAATTAGTAAATTGTTTAGAAACAATCTGCATTTAACTCATTTTATAGTTGCGTTTTATCGTTTGCTTACATTTTGTTGTCTTGATTGATTGATTTATGTGATTTTAATGGTAATTCAGTAAACTCAAAAGAGGTACGTAACTAATATCATATCATTAGCACCAACAACTGGTTGAAAGGAGTAGAGTGCAAGCTCGCCTTGGAACTCTAGTCTTTATGAAAGGTTTCAACTCTATCGTAAATCCTCTCTTTGTGCCATCATTGAAAGGCGCTATGAAGAGCAAAATAAGAATGATGGGTTTTTCGATGCCATTCAAAAGTCTGGGACGTATCCTAGAGCGGGAGCCCAAACTATCTCTCTCAACGCGAGCCAAACCTTATTCCCAATGCACTCGTCGGTGGTTGATAGGAATGCCGTACGCTTCAAGCAGATAATTCATCTCTCTACGTATTTGAAACTCTCCTCACGACGTTGAAAGTGAATTTTTTCATTTCGAATCCGTTATCCGAACCAAAGCGATTATCTCCCGACTGGATCGATCGCCGAAACAAAAAAAAAACGATTTCAGTCGGGATAAAAGTGTTCGGGAGAGGGAATAGACGTGAAGAATGGGAGAGTAAGGAAGCAGGAAGCCGCGAATTAAGCATAAATTCGAGGGTCCGGAAGAGTGAAAAAATGGCAAAGAATTTACATGAATAGCAAGACAGGAAACGGCTAGAACGGCGTGTGCGAAAGGCGCAAGGAAAGTGCGATCACGTGGGAACGATTCGTGATACCTTTTCTCGCTTGCAGGGAGGAAGTAATGTCCTTCCATCACGATCATCGCGGATGCACGAGGCGTGTTCGATAAGTAAGGGAAAATAGCCTGTATATTTACTAAAATCAGACAAAATCGTGAAACTACTGCCGCGTGAAGAGGCATCCATTGAGGTGATTCTAAATGTGTTTGGGAGATGTCTGCAAGGTTGAAAACAAAAGACATTCTCATCACATTGGTCTTCCCCCACGCCCCAAAAGAAGTCTTCTTTCTTACTCTATCCCACCACCTCGAAGATAGATATAACATATATATTGAATGCCCTTGCTATATAACCATCCATATTTCTCTATCTTAGCATCTTACTTACCATTTTCGTGTCTAAGAGTTAATAATTTGCCGCAAGATGTGGCAATTCAATTGAAATGACTGCGTTTACGTTAATTAGTAGAAAGATTGTATGTAGGTATCCGGAAATTTTACTGTACAAAGCTCCTTCTCGTACTTCTCGAATCTTCATATTTTACGCGAGTCTGCTGGCGACAGATGTTAATCTAACCGTTGAAAGAAAAGCATCAGCGGAATTCCAGAAGGAGAAATTCGTGAGATGAAGGAGAAGGAAATAAAATTACCGAATAGTAGTTGGTGGCGCATTGTGAACTAAGGAATTAATCCAAGGGCAACGTTGTGGAAGCGGAGACGTATAAAACTCGAAAATATTAACTACGAACGGGAACAATGCTGCGTGAGAAGAAGAAAATAAAAGGAAAAACATTTCCTTTTTTGCTTCTGACGTTGAAGAGCATGTCTATAAATTAGTTTCCCTGTCCGGTGGCATGGGAACCGAAATTAGTGTCGCCGAAAGGCCCCTCTCGTTTCATCCAGGACAACTTTCATGCGCAGCGCCGAGAGTCAGATGTTTCTTTATCGCTTTTTTTATTTATTTCGACCCGGGCACCCCCGTGGCAAGATTGCCCGCCGCTATTTCTATCGGACTGCTTTTTTATCCTCAAAGAATGCGTGGAATTAAAGGATTTGAGCGAGAAAGGCGGCGGCGAAAGAGAACAGAAAGGGAAGCGATAGCGGCGTCGAGAAAGAAGGAAAGAAAATGGAAAATTGTGAGGGAAAGGGTTTTCCAAGGACGCGAACAAAGGGCAGGGAAAGGTTGGACGAGTGCAAACAGTATTTGCCGAAAGAAAACCGAACATAAAAGCGTTATTTATTGTGTTAAAAACGTAAAGAAAATGGAGTTTATGCGGGAGAAAAGCATTGGAGATGATAAATTCAGTCGGGTAGCGGAAAAAGCAAAATTTTCACTCACCAAGATGAGGCACTTTCCAGGTTGGATTGAGATGGCCGTCGATAAGGCAAAAGGGAAAATGCTTTATCTTTCCGTTCCTACTTTTGCCAAGGTTAATCAGATCGTCTTTTCTGTACTCGAATAATATAATTTGAATCTTGCCTAGTAGAGTATATGAATGGACATAAGGGATTTTAATGGACCGTCTATTTTTTGCCCACGTTTTCGCGGTGGAAATGAAACACGCCGCCCAGTGGGTTTTATTTTTATGGAGACGAATTCCTGAGGAAAACACTAGCGAATTTCGGATTTTGATAGGAAGAGAGGCTGTTAAGGGACTTAGACAATAGTTGGAGACGATCAAGATAAAGAAGATTCATGTAGGATTTATTGCTGAAGGTATGCAGCTATATATGAGGAGAGTGAGTTTAATGGTATAATGGTATACACAATAAAAGAAAGATAACGAATCTGAAAAATGGCGTGGAAAATTTTCTCGTGGAGATTTGATGATCAAGATTTCATAGAAGGTAATAAAGTAATGCTTATTATTTTTCTTATTTTCATGCCGAGATTCAGGTTCACGAAGCGAAGATTTTAATAAACACTTCATCCGATGTTAGGAAAAATATGCCAATTTTGTTTTCTGCTTAGGTATACCCATTCATTCTATTACTTTGTGCTAATGAAGTCTAAAAGGAAAGGTGTTTCGGCCGTGGGTTAGTTCCTTGTATTTCTTTCTCGTATCAGGATTTAAAGGTTAAACTCACAATCAGTATATACTTTACTTATAACTGTTCAACATTTTAATGGGAAACAGAGCACTGTGAAATGTTTGCATCCTGCGTATGGGGAAATCAAATATGGGGAAATCAAATATGGGGAAATCAAATATGGGGAAATCAAATATGGGGAAATCAAAAATATACTATATACTAAATACCATATACTTGCCGCGAAACTTTGAAATTAAACTTTAATAGTTTTCTTTTCCGGCAAGATATGAATAATTATTTTACCTCAGAATAATAGTGTTACCGTAAGTAATTGAATTACAAACCGTTATTTTAAATTTTCTTTTAGCTGTAGCACATTTTGAAGCATTGAGTCACTATAGTAGTAGCGTTGGGGGATGTTACTCAGCATGTTTGACTGACTACAGCATAGGCGGTGTGTATTTCTTTGAAGTCTTCATATTCTCTACTGTGTATTACTCATCTTTTAGAATGCAGTAATCTCTCAAAGTAACAGCTTTCTTATAGATAACGATGCTATTGGTTGGTGTCTCCGATCAGCTTAAATGTCCTTTAAATATCACTCTCATTAAACGTTTTATTTCCATCATAACGAGATACCAATATCTTATGTAATTTGCAGGACTAATCGATGAAACCTCGTCTACTTCGGAAAATATCTTCGCAGCAAGTTCTTCTCTTTCAAAAATGTTGATGTACAGATAGCCTTATCTCCAAGTAAAATACGAAATATTATCTCCTATGGTTAATTTCTTAAAACGACAGTATGAAACTCATCCAGCTCACGCACCATTAATTTTGGAGCACAGGGTAGGATTGTACATTTGTCTTATTTCTCCACTATTATACGTTTCAACGGAGGTTTCCTCCTTTAAGCGCGAAGGATTTTCTCTCTTGAGATACATCAAAGGAGCATCTTTCTCGAAGCTTCAAAAGGAATAATCATTTAGGAATTTACACTCCCCTCAGTTTTCCCCAACCTTTATGACCACCTCTTTATCTCAAAAATGTTGCTTTATTCAAATACCTTTGAGCGCGGGAAATGTAATGAATGATTTTCAACAACAACATTTCTGGTAGAGAACATCCTTAGTAACCATAGGCTTGAGTAAACTTGCTGGCCTTGGCACTGTGGTTATAAGTTTCGAATCGTGATGAATTCGAATCAAATGAAAATCGAATTTACGGGTTGATTGGAAAAGTGATTTTGTAAGTTTATTCGCCCATTAAACGATTATCAACATAATCAATAAAGGAAAGTTTAATAAAATAGACAATTTGATTTACAGTAAAAATTATTTCATGACGCAAAACCCAAAATTTTCGCTAAGAGGTTGAGGAAAATTACCTCATTAAGTTGAAATTATTTAGATTTATATCTGTGGAATTCGCAAAGCTCTCTCTCCTTTTACGTACAGTTTTCAGTTTATGGTCAACTCTTTTGCATAAAATATTTTCCATTGAATATTGAGCAGTGAGCAAATCCCGTATATATCACGCGCAATAGTATTTTTCACGAATTTTGTCCCAGGTTCACCGATCGACCTACTTAAAACACGCATTTCGGGAAACAAACATACACAGCAGTTTTTTTATGAAAGCAAACATTTCTGCTTTCTCCTCATACTAGGAAAGCATGCTTTAACATCGATGGAAAGAACAGAATATTGACAAAGACCAAGGAGTAATACGGGGCAAAAAGAGAAATGTAGGAGAACTCCACGCTATGAGGGAGTGTGGACTGGGAGGTAGGAATTAGAAGCGAAAAAAGCACACAGAAGAAAACTCTACGGGGATTTTAGGGATTTGAAGAGGGAGGAATCGCTCGGAGAGGTTTTTAGGGAGTTTGTAAGGTCTAAGGCGCTGAAAGGAAGACATACGTAAGGTTGTGTTTTGGGGAGTGCATGGCTCGGACGGAAGGGCCTGGTGGGGTTGGAAAAATCTTCGCTCAAAGGTGAAGCGAGGCTTCTCTCTTTTTTATTTTTCAAGAGGAGCCACGGAACTTGGTTTTGTCTGCGAAGGGAGTTGTTTGGAGTGGTACGTAAAAGGGATCCTAAAAGGGGAATTTTATTTTTTGGAATTTCCCGTCGCGACGGCTGGATTTCTTGTTGCGTTTGGGCGCCGCGGCGGACCAATCTTTCTCGGCCAATGCGAGGCGGTTTTCCGACCGAGCGGAGGCCTTAATTCCATCCGATTTGTGCAGGTGACGCTTTTCGGTAAAAGAGGCCGTGGGAGCAAGACTGTGGATTCGTATCCACGGAAATTCGTTCCGCATTATTCGATCGTTGCTCACCTGGCGTTGGCGCGAAACTGCATTACGAAGCTTCATTTTCCCAGTACTCCCGCGCTCGAGCGTTATTCTGACACTTTTTCGTCACTCTTATTCCTGTGTAGGTTGCTCAACTTCACACCTCTTCGAGCATACTTGTTTGGAAGGTTTGGAAGGAAGGCGCCCTCAGCAATGAGGTTTTCGTGTGCTTATCCTGCCCTCAGAGCTAGTACTCGCAGAGTACGTCCTGCATAAATTCCAACTTCTCCTACTGCTGAAATTTTGTGGCTAGTGAATGGAATTGTAATCTTCCCTAGGGTTCCAATTCAAGCAATGAGAATTTTACAATTTTCTGATCCGCAAAGTACGACTACGAAAGACGGCTGATTTTATGAGAGTTCTTTGAGTAGAATTGATTATGTGGCATATATTTATCTGCATTTATTTAAATTTTCCTCAATTCATTCATGAAATGGTAAATTGTTCAAATCGGCCAACTAAAACCGCGATAGTCGGACGGCATTAACTTTGTGGCATGTGGTTAGCACATCGATTCCAAACCGTGTATTGTTTAAGTCTATGTAAGTACCCTGCAAACCGCCTTTCGGTGTGTGGCAGGGGTGCATGTACCACGACTCTACTTCCCTATTCGATTACTTTCGGTTGAAGTTCGCGGAAAAATTGCATCTATTCCCTGATCTTCCTCGCAATATCAGAACAGCCTATGTAACACGGAGGACGCTTAATGTCGGCAACGTGCTTTCTCTGAACTTATTCAGTAAATTTATCTTTTGTTAAAATATTATAACTGAATTGGATTGGCCTATCTTAATTCAGATAGCTACCCGTATATATATACTGGGTGAGTACCAATAAATGTGGGTCCTCGAGTGAATTCGAAACCGGGACTGGTTTTACCTAAGGCGAATGCGATACCCACTCGGCTATCCGGGGGACTTTCATTGATTATAATCGTTAGCATCTCTTTCGTTGAAACAGGCAATTCCTATTTTTGCCGTCTTACTAATTTCTAACGAATGTAAACGTTGATGACAAACACAAACATTCATGTCCTTCCCAAGGAATTCCCAATTAGTCTTGACTCAATCCTGATATCTAAGCTAGCAAGCTAACCATTCCACCAGGACAACCAGTGGTGCACGGTACCTTTAAAAAACTAATATACCTCGTAGTGTTAACCTTCACTGTGCAGGAAATTGATTTTGGTTTAAACTGCATATTAAAGTTGAAGTTGGTTAAACAATTCTTGGAAATGTATAATCAATATATTAATTGAACTCGAACACGGGACTTCAGTTTCTGTCTCACCTTTGCATCTTCGGATATGAATAAAGTACATCTATGACTTATGGGTCATATCTTGGCCGAAGCTGAGATACGGAAGAAAACAAATCCAATGCGAATTGAATGGTAGAATCGCTAGAAATGAAATATTTTTGTTGGGCAGGAGTCTGCGATGAAACATAGGAAACAAGATTTGTATTCTAAATCCCTTCGCCGGAATAACGCGGGGATCGCCGAGACGTATGTTTCTCCTTCCGAGACTAATGGTTGTAATTCAAGTTTTCTTCCTCCTTTATCTCCGAGCGTTATGCTAACAAGTTAATCTGGCGCGAGTTTTTCGTAAAGGTCATTAGATTACCATCTTTTCTTCAGAGCGTAATACCTCCTGTATCGCAAACCTCGTTCATCCTTTCTCCTCCGTCATTCCGCGAGAGATAAATATAACGGGTCCCGAAGTTTCCTCAGGTAACGCGAGAAGACGCTAAAAAGTTCTCATTCACGGATTTATATTTTTGGGCAATATTTAGAGACGTCGAATTTGTAGCGACACACGAGAAATGTGTCAGCCTCTGGGATCGCGGCGAAAGGCATTTTCAATCGCGCTGGTCGAGCGAAAATTTATTGCGGCCCGCGCGCGGAAAAATGTATCCTCCGGTAAGACAAATGTGGACTGTAAACCAACACCCGCGCTCTCTTCATGTTCCGAGTGGTTTTTTATGGAGCTGCGAAAAGGAATCAATGGCGTGCTGGCTCGGACAGATGAGTCTGCGGAGAAGAAAGTGATTGCGTCGTGTCACGCCATTCCCTCGCCGGAGATATCTGCGTGATGTTGGGGCTCCTCTCGCCACGGTAGATTAGTATACGAAAACAATCTCCGGGTCGGGGCTGGAATCACGTAATAAGCGAGAAAGGGAGGGACGTCGTAAAGGGGAGCGGAGAAAAACAGGACAGGACTGAGGAATGAAGAGGAATTGAATGACGCTGAGCAAAGGATGGAGAAATGGTAGCTGTCGCATGATTGAGTTTCTCTGCCAGCGGAGTTATTGCCTAAAATCACTCCTTTTTTCGAATCCCAGATGTTCATACTTGTAAAAAATTGGAAGCCTGATTGTATGTTTGAGCGTGTATATTGTTTATTCTGTATGGCTAAATAAGATCTTGGAGATGTATAATATCTACATCCCACCTCTGCAAGCCTCTTTTTGGGGTGTGGCGTGGGCATAAGCCGTTTTCCAAGTTGACAGATTAGTTCGTTTTTAGTTTTTATTTCCGCCAGTGATTGAAGCATAGGACGCTTTAGAACTATCTACCTACGCGATGGCCGGAATGTATATTTTTCCCTTAATGCAACTACTTTGCTATTCATAAAAACAACCTTACAGTGTCATTTACTTCCTATCGTTGTTAGGTAAGATTATTTCACAGTAAATAGTATATCATTGAGCGATTGATCTAGGAAATGGGGATTTTTTTAAGCCAAGAAAGGAAACATTCTCAAAGATAAATGGTTACTTTCCGTTAGAAGCATCTCTTCAATAAATATTCTTTTATCGAACAATGGAAGCGTTCTTCATAACTAAATTGGTTTCTGATAAAAATAATTTTCGTGAATGAGAGGTTTTTAGGCCATTTTAACTCGGATAAGGCGCTGTTTCCTGTTCCTTTGTACTGATCTAATGAGAAATGTATTTGTAGAGGTAGAGATGGCTTATATAATTGTTTTAATAGGCATTTTAGAAAACTTTACATTATTGTACAGTATAAATCGTTAATATTTTAATGGAGGAAGTGGAACTCATTGTTTTGAAATTGGGTAATTTGATATTCTGAGGATGATGATTTATTTTTTTGATTGTGACTGATTATTTTTTATGAAATCACATTCTATTTCCCGCTTTCTTATTGGTAAATGTGGTAAACAGACAAGACAATTTGTAGAAACAATGAATGGTTGAAGCGAAATTAGTTTATTGATTATTATTTTAAACTTGTTCAAATATGTAAATATTTCCCCTCCTAGATTATCTATGTATCGTACGTTTTCTATTTCCGGAAAGTCTTAGGCTCATAACAACAAGTTATGTACTTGAAATGCCATGCTCCATTCCTTTAAAACGTATTCGAATTACTTTCTTTTCCCTAATGATCCCATATTTGGAATATATTCCACGTAACATGTTAACCTTTTGAAATTTTATCTTAAGTCAACCGTTTACTGGATCATCTTTGATGCTCCACCTTAAAGCAGGGAATCTTCTTTAATTCCGTCGCCCATGAATAATCCACGCGGTGGAACGTAGGCACGCTAGTTAGTAACCGAATCTCGTTAAGACGCTGCATCATCGAGATAGTATTTCGAGAAGAGATTATTGTGACTGCCTTCACGGGCGCTATCCCCTTTAGTCAAACAGTCGTAAGAAAAGGTGGTGATGGAGGTAAATTTTAGAAGCCGAAACTCTCTCTCTGTGTAGATGTAGAGGAGACGAAGGTTCGCTTACTGAAGTGAAGTGCCCGAGGCCAGGAAGACGTCAGAAGACGTAAGTTATTCACACTTCATCTTTCTCCCTCGAGAAGGCGACTTACATAGTGTTAATCCCGACCTTTTTAGGAGACGCGGGCGTTTCACAACACTCGTTATTTACGAATTTTTGCCCACTCCTCTCTCTCTACACCGTTTTCTCGTCCGGAGGGAAGACGGAACAACGTTCCCAGAACGGGAAGAAAATTAAAAATATCGCGCATATGAAGGAATACCGGAAGGAATTTCTTACGCCCGAATGAGATCCGGGTTGGAATGGAAGAGAGACGAGGACGAGAATTTTCGGGGCGCACTTTGGCAAATATAATATCAAATTTCTGTCGAGATAAACTTCTGGGGCAAACAAACATCTCCGTAAATGAAAATGAGATATAGTTTTGGGGAGAGAGGAATCCGCCCTCATAACGGATTTTTTTAACGCGACTTTTACACGGTACGAGGAACGCGAGTGAAAAAGACGCGTTTCTCTCCATCATCGCTCATTCCCCCTCTGTCTATGCCGGCAGGAAAAAGAAGGAAGGGGAAAGAGAAAACAAAAGAACAAAGATGAAGAAGGAAGGAAACGAAGGGGGATGAGGTATGTTTGGTCGGAAAGGGTTGGGTAAAAGGCAGAGGATAAAGGTTAACGCAAGAAAGAGAAATAGGATTGACGGGGTTATAAATTCAAGGGATAATGAAGGAGGGGTGGGAGGAAGGCAGGGAATGCCGATGAAAAGTAAGAGGAGGGAGGAAGAAGTGAAACGTGGTTGGAAATGAAAGGAAAAAAGAGTAGTGGTAGTAATTTTAAAAGTGCTTCGACAGCTAAGGTCATTTTGTACGTAAGCCTCCACCGAGAATCGAACCCGGGGTCGCTTTCACCCGAAGTCGAACACGTTACCCTCATGGCTATCCGCAGGCCAGGAAAGATTGGTAAGTGAAGTTAGGTAAGGTGAATTGAAGGAATACTATGAGAAAAGAGAGTGAAGTAATGGAGGATAGAGAGAAGGTAATGTAAATGGATGAGAAAAAGTGAAAAGAGGTAAGGGGAAGTGAAACGAAGTTAAATGGGGTATTAGTAAGTGAACATTGGTTGTGTGAAGTGAAATTGAGCTATAGAAGATGATAAGGAATAAAGTAGTTTGGGAAGGCCAAAGAAAGGTGTCGGGAGAAAAAGAGGAAGAGAATGGGATAGGTTGGGAGCAAAGAAGGTGGAGGAGGAAGTATATAGAAGAAGGCGATAGAGATGATGATAGATAGGTTTCGCAAACAAGCTGAAAACCCTGAGCGTGAGGATAAGGCAAGGGCAGGGAAAACAAATGAGCGGAGCTCAAAAAGACAGGCGGACAGAATTTGAAAAACCGCCTTCCTTGCTTTTAACATGTGGAAGCGGATATTGCAGTGGAAAGAGAACGTGATTTTTGATTGGAATATTGTTGATAGAGAACTTAATTACAGGACGTCAAAGTATTTGTTACTCAGGAAATAGCATGCTACAATGAAGTTATCAAAGAGGGAGAGAGAGCTTGTGTAGATAGGAAGAGCGATACTGGGCAAATATCAATTCTGCCCAAACTGTAAATGACAAATATCATGTCAAATGTGACCTTTCGACGTTGCGTTTAGCACATAAGCACACAACACGCCGTGGAAAAGGAATCGAGGTAAGTGGGAGGAAAAGGGAAAGGAAGGTGGAACACGGGGAAAGATGAGAGGAGATATAAAGAGAAAGCTGCAGAGACGGAAACGCATTCGGAAATCGCGAAAGAAGAAGGAACACGAAAGATTAACGCGGCAAAATTGAGACTTTGTATTCCCTTCATGCATTTAATCCGGTAATAAAAACTTTTGGAAGAAAAACTTAGCTCGGAAACGAGGCTAATTTAGCAGGATCGCAATTCAGCGGGGTTGGACAAAGCATGCGAAAATAGAGAGGATGAAGAAAGATTACGTGAAAGGGGCGGATTGAGGGGATGGCGGGAGAGGATAGAAGGAAAGAAAAAACTGGGTAGGAGAGCTGGGAGAGGAGGAAGGAAGTGGAGGTAACGTGGAGGAGACGGAGGAAATGTATGAGGAGAACGAAAATCGGGACCAAGAGAGGATGCGTAAACATTGTTGCGCGAGAGGTGTGGGGTACGTAGGAGACGACAGATGCCGTGAGAGGGAAAGGGGTTCAGGAAGATGCAGAGAGGGATAAAGACAGGGGAGCGGATGGGTGGAGGAAGAAGCCGCTCTGGGATGGGGAAAGAGAAGAGAATTGTTGGAATGAAACTGCTTTGTTGGGAGCAGCAGTCTTTCATTGGCCTCCAAGGCCGTAGGGCGGGTGGTCTCCCTCACTCCCTCCATTTAGCGTGGAATGGGAAGACCTCGGATGTTGCCGGAGAAAAAGCCTTGCGTTAGAGACTGCGGAAGAAGATATGAAGAAATGGGCGGAATATGTGTCGAATTAGCGAGACGAAAATGTTTTTTTTTCCGAGACGGTCTGGGAGCGCGCAAGTTCCGCGAGTTATATAGGGAGGGAGATATGAGAGAGTGCGTGGGAGGTTGAGGAAACTGGATGCTGGAAATAATTGCAAAGGAGGGCTATTGATTGATGAGGAACACGAGGGCCCGTTGAGTAAGGAGTTGTTACAACGAAGAGGCTATGCGCGTTTGTATACACAGACGATTATATAATTATACGTTGGGATGAGGAGATGATGGCCAGATGGAGAGATGTATTAAATGCATTCGTAGAGGGGGAAGGTGCGTGCGCTGTGGGGAATAGTATGGGAGCATTGTTCAGATGGAGAAAGTTGAAGGGAGACGGATCGCTCCGGGTATTCTTTGGATGAGTGGAGCGATTGGATGGGATGGGGCTCCTTGCCGGGATGCCTCACACGTTTTGTTTCATCCAATTTACCCCGTTACGGCTTTATTTATACTATTTTGGTGCGATGACAAGTATTTCGACCCGCTTCGTTGCGCCGCTGTGAATGAATCGGCGATTCCTCCGCGATTCGATTTATAAAGGTTTTTTGAATTAAGAGAACGCTGGTCAATTACCCTTCTCCTTTTTCAACGTCGCGGAAATGAAGGGTAATAACCACCTTTCACTGTTTCCAACAACGGATGATTTCTTACCTTAATCCCGGACGGCCCTTCTCGCAAAGGAGTCTGTTCTTCCAGCTTGGAGCATTAGTAATAGATGAGGAAATTTCTTGATAAGGCACTCATGCGGTACGTTTTACGAGTATTCGTTGGGTTCCGGCCTGAGGCTCTTGCATTCCTGCCGTGTACTTCTGATAGGTGCGCTATCAAGATAGAGCGAATCCTCCTAGCTACAGTTGGTGGAATTTCATCGATGTATCATTAATTGATGTGCAGAAAAAAACCATTTTTATTTGCAGTTTTAATAAATAATTGGATTGTTCTTGAAATTTTAAAAGATAGTTATATCAGAGAGAATTATTAGTGATTATTTGTGATGCGGTTGTTTCATCGGCTCTTGGGATCAATAAAAAATAATTTTATTCACACCCACCTACATATATATGTACATAAATAAATATCATAATTATCATATCATTACTGATTCATGATTGAAATTTTATTTATTTATTTAGATTTCCATTTTATAAACTTCGCGTTGCTTCGGTATTGATGGATTTGTAATGTTTACTCTCACCAGAGCTAATTCGGTTAATGTTGTAAGGTTATATAATAATTTGTCATCGCTGAAAACTCTGTACATAATTGGCCTCTTTAAATTATTTTAAATATTTTACAAGTCGGAAATCGCAAATGATGAAGAATAATTCATGAGATAGGTAGTATCAACGGATACGCTGAAAAATAAGGATGCAACGGCTTTCAGAGAATTGTCTTAAGGCTTTGCATTTCCTTGAATTATTTCGCAGCACTCGCATCGAGTTTCCGTCTTTGCGACTGTGATAATGCGTGCATGTGACCTCTCACATCTGCAACCGACTCAGCTTTAAACATCCGCCTTAGAAAAAAATATCCCTTGCAAATTATAGCGAATGTAAGTCGACGGTTTCAGCTCCTTTCATTTAAAGGGGAAGAGGCGGTTAAGTTTTGCTGTGACTTCATCTCCAGCAGAAACTTGATGATAGCGGGTTTATCGCAGTTTCTAGCGCAACGCAGTCAGTAATTCTCACGAAAGGCTTTTCTCTGAAAAATTACTATGTTTATACACAATAAATTTCTCGAATACGAGTTTTTATCTCGGCCTGATAATTTATCTAAGAAATTACAGCCTTGATAGCAATGGTTGTGCATGTCATGTCGGTGCGCTTTTCACGCAATTTTCAAGCAAATGGTGGAGCAAAAATATTGATCTTGAAAATTTTTTCTTAATATCTGAACATTTAACCGACTCAGATACACCGGTGTGATATAGGAGATTTAGTATCAGTTGATTTAACATGTGTAATCGAAGATATGATCGTTACAATTCTCAGTTTCAGTGAAATAGTAAGCGGATTTTATCCGAATGTGTAATTATTTTTCAAATTTTTGTTATGCTCGTTTCATTTCTCCTTTTGCCTTTAAATATCTATAGAAAGCAAGATGAAAAATTCTGTGTAGTGGCTTGCAGAGTAGAAGTGCAAATAAGATATTATTATTATTAAATATTTAATAATGTCTATTAAACGTAATAGAATGAAATTTTGCGTTTTTTGTGTTTTATAACTTCGACTATTTCCTCATTATTTGGTGTGCCATTATTGAAGGTGTATTCCATGCTGAGGGTGCTGGCATATGGAGTAATCGCGTGTTCCTCCTCTACGTATGATAAACAGGAAGTCTGCAGGAGCCCCTATTGTCTGTGCACCCCACCTTCCGGCTAGTACTGGGGGATGCACACCAATGACTACGGAATATCGTTACGTAATGTGCTGCATATGTTCAAAAATAGTATTTCGCAATCCTCTCGGAAGTTGGCTCTAACTTACAGGGTATGGCCGAATGGAATTCTTTTCGAATCATTTTACATTAACCAACATTGTAGAAGGTTCCTGACGCTTGTGAAATAAAGGGCGTGTCGAAGATTCCACACGAATGCCGTTAACGTTAAAGTAAAGCTCGGAAGCTTTCACCAGTCAGGCTCGAAAGAGCACATTTTATCCAATAAACCAAGATAAACCCTCTTTATTTGCAGTTCAATTACAAAAGCAGCAGGAAAGCGCAGACTGGCACGTACCCCCCTCAGCTTTTGGTACCATTTCAACGCCGTTCTCCCCATTTTTCTGCTGCGACGGCGGCAGTAATCATTTTCATCTAATTTCACTCGGAATCTCATTTCCATAGCGCATGTTTTTTATTCGCAGTCGCCAAATTGCCTTTCCGTGAGCTCACAGAATATCATCAGTTCCAGTAACCCCCACAGAGACAAAACCATAAACTCATTCAATTAACGTAACCGATTGCATAAGTGGACGGCATATTTTTCGACCTCCCATTCCGTCATCGGTTTCCGGCTCCAAAGATGGAAAGTCGGACATTTTCTTGGGTATTTTTTCGGGTATTTTCCAGTTCCGAGAAATGATAGGTTCGTTTATCCTTTGTGCGAGGGAATTCTTTGTGAAAAGAGGTCCTCGGAAGGGCAATGCGGAGAGGGTTGCTCATCGGAGTGGGATGGAGGACTTGAAAGACGCTAAGGGGGTGTAGTAGGCACCTTGCGTGACTGGGCCAAAGGAATCCCAGGTGTGTGACACGGGGAGAGATGGGGAGAGGAATGGAGGGGGCGATTGTGAAGCCGGCTTGGATGGTAAGGAATCCGCTTACCTTCCTCTCCCCGGACCATATCCACGGAAAGAAGATGGCTCCGGGCGTGGATTCCTTTCGCGAAGAGCCCCCAAAATATTTCGTTTTTGTTTTTTTTTCCTCCCCACACCCCTAGCTCACGGTTTCATCGATCTGGAAGACCGTTCCTCTCTCACTCACATATACAAACTCGGGTCCCATTTAGGTCGGAATATCCTCCTCAGTCAAGGGCACCGCCGGGCGTTTTTATCCTTTCCCCTTAAGGAGAAAAATACGTTAGGAACCCATTTGTGAGGCGAAGGGCTATTTGGAGGTTATTTACTGTCGGAATACGTAGTGAGTTACGCCGGGATGGGTTTCAACGTGTGTTATAAGCCGCGGTGCGGAAGTGTTTGCCGCCTCGTTTGCAGGTGGAGATTATCGGAATTAGCGCCTCTGGAAGGAGGTTTAATTTTTCATAGGAGTGCGACAAGGAGCAGCTGGGAGTGATGCAGACTCCCGAAAACCCGATGCCTCGGATTCCTGAAGGGAAATTCGATAGGAGCGAAGGGAATCCGATTAAGATTTTTTCCGGTTCCGCTCCGAAACAATGCTCGGCTGCATCAAACGTCGGTTTATTTCGAACGGGAATTTCTGGTCAGGATAAAGGGCGGAGGCGGCGTTGTGTAACTCGGTATACGGAGGATGTTTGTGTAGCATTATATTCGCTCTCGGGCGGGTCGATAACTCAGATGATAACTAGGGTTTGGAATGTTTCGTATTTACGAACGTTCAGCTTTCTTTTGTTCGGCGGTGATATTAATCAACAGGTTCTTTCTTTTTATCTGTGTGTGTTGTGTGGAGAAACTAAATTTGTTTTTAGATTAAGGGATTTCGTGGAGAGAAAATATATTTTTAAATCAAGCTGAAATATCTCTGATCATCTTGTGTGATGTTTTCGCCTGGCTTTCTCCTACTTGCAACTAATGTACAATAATAATAGATTTAAGGGTATGAATTGGATTTGTGGATCCGTGATAATTTGGGGCCAATAGATGTCCCTTCAGTGGATGATTCATGAAAAAATAGTTGATTCACCCAAATTAAAATGAAAGAGATGATAACGATTCTAAGAGAAATTTCAATTCATTAAGGTTATGGATAAATAATCGAAGCTTTTCAAGCTTACATTGATAGCGAATGAGAACGAGGTCGGTAGTAATTGTGAGATTTTCATTCACATTGATTTTCAAACACGAATTGTTTTTTTTTTTTATTTTGGTGTGCCTCTTTAGCTACAATGAGTCGATTGAGTTCTGATACATTGAAATTTACATAAACTTCAATGTATCAGAAATGCGTTCATTATGGTTATAGAAAATGTTTGGCAAAAGTAAGTAGATCAGCCCTTTTTATGCAATGTATCAGAAATGCGTTCATTATGGTTATAGAAAATGTTTGGCAAAAGTAAGTAGATCAGCCCTTTTTATGCAAATTTAAAATAAGCTAATTGCAAGGATTCTTTATCGTGCTATTTTGTTAATACATTTTACTTGTTTTGTTTCCCTAATAATGGAGTAATATTCTATTACTAATAATTTAGAGGTTCCTAATTAGAAAAATAAGAATCTGAGCATTTAAAATCACTAGTATATTTTTCGAATAATGTAGCGGTTGCCTTTTAAGAACGGAAGAAAAATTTTCAGTGATAGTTGACGAATATTAGGAGAGAGCTACAGCGATGACGAGACAGTATCTTAATCTCCAACGTAAATATTCCTGTACTTAATCGATAGGAGGAGATCCAGATAATGTTATGGGACTCACGTGACTGACTAAAGGTTAAATTGGTGATTCAATCTCCGGCGGCTCCGTAGAGCGATTTCTGTTCGTAGACACAACGGAAATTACCCCCCATCTTTTTGATCGCAAGAGTGCATCGTCACATCCGGCGCCCCCATCATATTTCCTCTTTTCAATTAACTTTTTCGGTTATTACTGCACACACACAGACACAGTGAATGGGGGGCGTCAAAACGGATTACATTAACGCGTTCGGAAAACGTCGAACCATTCCCATTTAAACTCCGGATCGCGTTAATTTTATATTTTAAATGGAATTATTGCAGTAAATCCGAACGGAATTGCCTTTTTTGATTTCCAGCTTATTGGAGGCGAAAGTCATCGCTGGCCGGTAATGGAGTAACCCTTTCGACATGGAAAATACATGGAAGGGCGTGATCGATCTTCAAAAAATAGTCTAGCTCATCGATTTCATTAATTAGAAGCGTCATGCCAGGAGTGTGAATCTCGTAGCCAGAGTGATCGATCTTAGTCCACAGCGAACGTGAAGAGGGAAAAATCGATGTGAGAATTGTAAACGAGAGGAATTGCCGTTCTTTGTTTGACTAGGCGACTTTTCATGTTTTCGTGTTTCTCGTTTTCTGTACTTTGCGGATCTGGTTCGTTAGGCATATTCTGGCGACTCATCGCTCGTGAAAACAAATGCAAAGGAATTTATTTCAAACTTTCCTAGTCACCGGATTTAAATTCCATCCATATCATCGTCGCAATTTTTTCCTGTTACTCTAATCTCACTGGATAAACGTAATTAATGGTTATAAGGAAATGAAATGTAGTTTTCGTCCTTAATTTGTAAATGCATATTTATTTAATCTTCCCCCTTTTGTTTCTGCTAACGTTTATTACGGTTATATTTTCTGTATCGAAAACATATTACCAGTTTAATAAATTTTAGATGGATTCAAACACAACAGAAGCCGAACAGAAACATCCAAGCCTAGCCAGAATAACCTGGTTTGTCGGGACTCAAATACGGGGTTTGAAGGTTAGGAGGATAACCATTATTTAGCTCTTTTGTGGCTCATTAGGAAGAACGGTTTAGTTTAGAGTTTATGTGAGTGTTTTAGTTTTTCTTGCGGCACGTTCCCATCGTTATCCCATTGGTTCCATAAAGGTGGATTCACTAAAGCTTGTCGATTCCAGGAGTCAAATGGGGTTCGAAAGTTAAAAGAAGCTCAAGAGTTGAAAAAGGCGGTTTATTTCGTTCGCCCGTCCCCGTGCCATTTTAATCCTCCTATCTCCGAACAACACGCCGCCCTAATCTAATGTTTTTTTCCAGCATAAAAAAGGCCGGTTTTATCCGCTTCGTGCTGGAGACACGAGACTTGATTATTCCGTCGGGCAGGTGAGGCACCGTGGAGTGAAGTGTTCTTTCGGGAAATTCAGTAAATCCAATGGCGACGGCGGTCATGCGATTTGGAGTAGGAAAAGGGTGCATGCAAGCAACGTCTATCGCGTGGGCGGGAGTATGCAGAAGAGAGATACAGGAAGGAATGGGAGCGTTCGATGGGAAGGTTTCGCCTATTTTTCTTCCTTTTTCGTCTCGTTCGTGTTCGGGGGGCGGGGCGGGGGCGCGATGGCAGTGCACTGTTGGGTAGGTTAGGCGGAATTTTTTGTCCGTCTCCCCAGCACGAGTGACGTCCGATCGCCTATGGGCAGTGATCCGCGGGTCGTGGCACGGTTGACTTCCGCCGAGTCACTTCCTACGTTCCCACAGGGGTAAACACTCGATGGGAAGGGAGAGAAGGAAGTGATCGAAGGTGTGGGAGGAAGGTGAGATAAAGAAGGATCTGAGGGAGGATAAATTGGGCTCGAGGGGAGTGTTTGAGGAAGACGGATGATTTTAATGAGTGACGGGCTTCTCTTACCGTTTTAACTTTCGTGAATCGCCGGGCATGATTTATAACGTGGGCGTAATCTGCGCTTTTACGAGGCGAATTTTCGACCGCCGCGAACGCTGTCGTTTTTGAGCTTTCTTGCGAACGATTCTTCTACGGTTTATTGTGAATAGTTTTCCCATTCTATTAGATGGGTATTGTTCTTTTAATTGTTCATTATTCTCCGTTATTATTAGCAATAATTCTGCGATGGCTGATTTTTTGTTGTATTGGTAGGATCTTGTATGATATTTTGCTCTGTTATCCTTCAATTTTCCGCATATCATTTGCAATGTTTTCTGTATTGGAGGTAATAGCTATTTTTCAAAATTATTCAGTTAATAAATACCTAACCATAAATATCTAGACTAGGCTTCGAGCTCTGTTAGTCAGCACTGCAAAAATATAGCTGATATCTATCAAAACGAATTTTTTTATACTTAACTGGATAAAAAGTTTAACTATTTAATCCCTAGACGCTAGAAAGCAGTGATCATCGATCCCTTAAAATATTAAACAACATACCTTGCTTCTGCCTTTATCTATAGCAAATATAAGCATTATTTAAGCAACCATTAGTATTAGTTAACATTATTAGATGGATAATACCTTATCCAAAATCTGAAAATCCTCCGCTAAGATTATTTGGGCTATATGTTCGAATTATCCCGTTTTTTAAATATTGAGGGAATATTATTTTCTTGGGATGCAGGTTTTTCTTGGGATACGATTTTTTTCTTTGGACGCGAATATTTTCTTGGGACTAAGTTTCCTTTGGCCTAAAACAACAAGTGAGCTTTACTCGGCTTTAATTCTCTCTGTTAAAATGTGTTTCTCAGTGAAGTAATGATGATGACTTTTCAAATTTCAAAGTCATCATACCTCGGAATTTTCTCGAAAGAAATAAATTTATCCTTTTTCTTTCCCTTTATAATTCAGGTAACCCCCAATCAAGTTAGGTGTCCATTCGGAGAAATATCGCACATCTTTTTTTTTCGAAAGGTTTTAAAATGAATGGCATTTGGAATCAAGGGTCGATTCAATCGGAACACGCTAGAAAATCGAGGCATTCTGTACGAGCGAAGATGAAGGAACTATTAACAACAGCGATACATAGACAGCCAAAAAAACGTCATTTACGTCAGGCCTTCCCTGTGCAGCGTCACCGTTGATCAACGGAAGAGGATTGCGCAAGCATTCCAAGGAAGATTTTGATCGATGAGGCGCCAGACAAAGAGCGGCTGTTTGAAATCGCGGAGTCGATAAACAAGTGTCCATCATCCGCTTTCCCTCATACCTGAAAAAGCATTTGCGTCACAAAGGGCGAGAGGTGTCTCTCCCTATGGGATGACGCGTAAGTTTTTAGCCCAGACTAAGGCACCCTGACAATGAATTAATTGCCGCTGTAAAAAATTTCGATTTCTTTCGAGTCGCCTCCATGTTTCAGGGCGTCATCCGCATAGCCGGCTCATTCTCGAGGGTAGAACGCATTTAGTTTCGCCTCAATAATGACGATGTGCGAGCAGGTAATCTCTTGCTCTTGCTTCAAAGCGCCATCTAAGTCGGTCGTTGGACGTGCAGAGAGGTAGATTACCGGTTAATGGGTACGCGTTCGTTGCAATCCGCCGCCGCTAGTACGAAGTGGAAGTTTTAATATCCTCGACTAAACATGCGAGACCTCTCGATGCAGGTGCAATCTGCGATGTTTTTTCGGGGATAAGTGTTACTCGCACTGCGCCATAGTTGCCTTTGCGGCATCTTGTATCGACGTCTAGATGTGATCTAATCGTTCGTAAATTTCACGTTTTACGGAAACTAGATTTTTTTCTAGACTTGGTGTAGCCGCGGCTAAGCTGTAATCTACGATAGGCTGAAATGAGCTTGCGACAAATTGTGGTTTGCCTTGACGTTTTTGAACTGCGCTTCGTGCTGGTCATCCAATTCTAACCAGGAATGGTGCATACGGAAATATGCTGTTCCTCGCCTGTTTCCTAACGACGACTTGGATGTGAGTTTTAGTTTGCGTCTGCAATATAATCGAATTTTCTATTTAAAATTAGGTAATAATGTATCTGAATATGTATTCCAAGGTGAGAAAAAGGGATGATAATTTGTGGATTGAAATAAAGTTTGTTAATTCGATTACTAATCTTTATGAAACGCTTTAAAACTAGATGTAATTTTGATTAAATAAAATAAATTTATAGTTTTGGAAAAAATGGAGAGAATTCGCCGGGGCTTTGTTAAATCTCTTAGAGAATTTTTAAAATAAGCAAGGGGAGGTATCTTATTCTTTTGATATCCTAATTATTATTATATCTCGTGTTCGATTTCGTTCTGTATCTTATATATTATTTTATCGTTTCATTATTTCAGTTCTCTATAGTATAACAATGTCCTGAATACGCATCTAAAAGTGCCCATTTAACAAAATTAAGTTATTTATACTCAAAAGTTTTCTCTTAGTGGTCGTTGTTTACTTAATTTCTCTCTTAAGAAGACGTATTCCGCTTATACCATGTTTGAAGCGTTACCGAAAGCCTGGAATAGAAAAATATATAAAAAAGGAATAATACATCTTCAGAATTGCATGGTACTCCATGGTATAAAATCCTCCCAGATGCGAAAGGTGGTGGCTAAAAATTACTTAGCAAAGTAAGGTTTCCCTAATGTATCGTGGATTGAGCGTCTTTCGAGAGTTTCATACCTTTGGGAACTACGATCAGCGATTTCCGATAACTCACCGCTTTTTTATCCTTATCCCCGGGTAAAACATTTACCCATGACCTTTAGGAATTCCTACGCGGAAAAGCATGGAGACCTTTTTTGTACTTACCTCGGAAGTAATCACCTTTTTCCTCGCGATAGCTCATTAGATATCTTAAAGACGGTTTTCTTCCATTAAATCGTCCCCAGAGGCTAAACCATAGCTCGATGAACGTTTTTACGAATCTATCTCTCGATTCGATCAAGGTAATGGCATAGGTAAAGGGAGGCGTCACTCGTCGGGAAATACACTGAAATCATTACGACCTTTCGACCGATTGCGCCACGGTTCGGTCCCGTGTTCATGCAGAGCGTGATTCATCGGTAAGATTAATGGATAGTAACCTATGCATCTGAGAGGCTGCTACATTCTGATGGGCTGAAAAACGACTTCGATGTGGAAGGCGCCGGGTAGGCTATGCAGTTAACATCCCTCCCGATTAACATACTTCGGCGATGGTATGAGAATCAATGGAGGATAAAAAAGCGGATCCGCTGCTTTATTCCACTCATATGAATAGAAATATCGCGGAATCACCCGTTTTATTCCGGAAAAAACTGTGCACGTTTGAATTTCAATGCGGCCGGACTCTAATTGGGTTTAAAGAGACTGGCAAACCAAAAGGCGCGAAATTATTAATTATCAGGCATCTGTGAATTTTAGGGTCGTCTTGGTGGGAAGCTATAATAGGAGAAACAAACTTGATGTAAAAACGTGGGAGAGATTATGATGTTTGTTTCTCTGAATTTTTATCTTCATCTCGGAGGCGATTCTCTACCGCTTTGTCTGGGTGTTTCTTCTTAATATGCTTGCTTTGATGAGGAAACGTGCAAACGCTATCGAACTCTTGCGTCTGTCTGTCGGACGCCGGTATGCTTGGTTACTCAGCAGCTGTTGGTTGGTGCTGAATTTTAAAATGACTGGGAACATGCTCAAAAATTCTATTATTCATTCTCAGTAGCTCACCTATCAGAAGTGTTTTATCTATTCCGTTTTATATTTAGGTATGTTTTTCTCGCGAATGCTATTTATACGTGGTGATTATTTCAATGAATGCCTTGAGCTTGACATTTTCCCCTCTTTGAGATGAAGTTAAATCGAATATTACATTCCTGTCACGCTAAACAGGAAATGAAATGGATTTGAATCAGATTTCAACATGGAAACCAACTTGAATTGCATAACGATTCAACAATTGAACTAAAACAGTGCACTTCTTTCTTAAAATTACTTGGGTGCAGGTTTTGCTATTTTTGTTCTTCAAAAATCTATAATGGGTCTTTTAAACATCGGATGTGTCTTTAACTCTGCATCTCTTCACTAGGAAAAGAGGAAAGGTTTTATCAAAATATAAATAACTCATTCTTTCGAAGAATGATTCAAAAAAGACAAAATTTTCATATAGTCTTTACCTATAACCGAATTTATATTTTAACAAAATTGCAATTATTAGTAATTACCGAAAAGTCAGATGTCACCCGTGAAATATTTATTATTACGTAATTCTTCACGTTTAACGCAATTAATTTTACTTGATTATCTCCATTTGAAATTCGGTTACGACTTTAGATAATGTGGAGCCATATTTTTCTCACTTAATGCTATGATATATTTCTGCTTCAGAAAAATCCGGGGAAAATTTTACTGTTACTAACTTGTTCCCAAATCGATTTCATTATTTTGTTATCTCTTTAAACAGTTTGATTACAAATTATTTTATAAATTCAAATTATCAACCAGCGCATCATTGTCCTTATATAATATCTAATCATTGGATATATCCACACATTCAACTAAGAATACTCCTCCGTCGCGTTCATTTTCGTCCGAAGTACATCAGCTTGTGTAAATTAATAGATGACTCAGTTATTTCATCGGCAAATAGATGAGTAGCGGGACGCGCATTTGAAAATTGGAAACAGCCGTTTTCCATTGGGGTCCCCCACGATTGGAATTAAAAAATTTTCATCGAGGGAGGAATGATTCGCCGTAAATGTGATTAATCACTCGTTTCGTGACCATTGGATTAATCTTAACCATTTATTTCACTTCTCTCGAGTTTACCCTCTTATGTGAGCAAATGCATGGATCACATCTGCCGCGGCCCTGACCCCACTGGAGGGGCGCTTTGGACGCGGAAGGTTGTGTGTGCCCGGTTAATTAGAATCCGTCATTCTCTTATTTTACTTCAAGTGGCGGGCAGCTAATTTATCGGAAAGGCTGGTCAAGCCACGTTCATGCGAGTTGTTTCTCTTTTTACTCCTGTTTACATCCGAAATCGTCAATTGTATACTAAAGTTAGGTAACCAACAATTGTAATAAACGAATCAAGTATTTAATGGTATAGTTTACTTTCCGAAATCCTTGCATCTCTCTACACCAATTCATTAGTGATATGTTATCGGAAAATCGTAATTTTAGATCAGTATGAGAAAATACTAAGAATGACTGTAACTTCAGCTTCGCTAACGGCAATTTTTTCAGAAAGAAAAATACTCGTATTATTTGTTGTAATGAAATTATCGATCTCTAGAAATAGTTAGGGAAAGATCTAGAATCAATGATTGCTGATAGTAATTACTGGTTAATTAATTGCAATGATTACTGATTTTGTGGAAAATTGTGCCATTTGATCTTTGTTTTTATTTTGAATTCATTTTAATGGGAAGGACTACACGGATAGAGATGAAATGCTTCTCATTACTCAATTTAAGAAGTAAAATTATATAGCAATGTATAGAAAATTTAGCTCCCTCTATGCAGTATTCAGTTCGTAGACCGATTTGAATCCCAAAGCCTCCACCAATAGCTGCCAAGAAATTCGGAGAGCAAATGTGGCTTACTAGGAACAGATGAGGAGTGGGGCAGTTTGCCTTTGTTTCTTCACTTAGCCAGAGGGCTAGGATTGGAATAGTTCCACCCAAGTCCAGCGCAATGAGCCTGCGAGTAAACTTTCTCATGGAAATCTATAAAGAGGGATCCAGATGAATGTCATTATTTATTATCACTCAAATCAAAAGTAAATAAACATTTTTTCCCCATCCCATACCAAACGAAAATTATCCAATTCATCATCTTGGACAATCAACCAAATACTTATCGCCATATATAATATGCCTATAATATCTATAATCCTCAAAGCAATGTGTTAAACGTCTCACCATGATTTCGTCGCACACCGAGGATCACTGCTCTATGGCCCAGTATTAATTTTAATATCTTTATTCACAGCGTATCACAATAGCATCGATCATTGCTTCGAGACGAAAATTCGGTAAGAAATGCTTTACGCCGCTGGAATCGTAAACATACGCCTCGAGAATCTTGATAAGAGACTTGGCGTAAATCATGGATTAGGACGGAGACGAGTGCCCTTTCCATCCGCGGACATAAATCCCAACTTCGCGTTTCCATTTCCCCCCCGCATCCCCACGCGCCCCCTCCTTTGTTCTTAAAATGATTTGTGTCTCAGTTTTAACCAAATTCCACTCCTATACAACTTGGCCCCGTCGCGATCGTCTCCTATTCATGTCGCCGACTCCATTCTAATTCCTCCATTTTTCCACCCCCGCCGCCGCATCGTCTCCTTCTTTATCCCCCGATTCTTTCTTTTCCCGCTTCCGCCACTTCTTCCCGCAGCGTTTTCCCCAACCATTTTTTACCCATCCGCGTTTAACCATTTTCCTCCCCACCTCTTCATCTCCTTCCTGTCCCTCTCCCTTTTCTACGCATGTTCATCGAAAGCAGCGTCGTCATCCCGCTTCCTTTCAATCGCTTATGCACGCTTCCCATTTTCCCCAGTACAAGAGGCCTTCTTGCTCCTCCATCCACCCCACCCGCCACTCCCTCTCTTTCCCTCCCCCGCTCATCGAAGGGTAATTTATCTCCCGCGATGTTACCTCCTCCGCCCAAAACGTCTCTACCTCCCACTTCCCGCCCCCGTACTTATAAGCGCCCTTTTCCCCCGGATCCCCTTCATGACGCCTCACCTCTTCATCTCTTCTCAATACATCTCCTTTTCTTTCGGCCCCTCGCAACCTTTCGCATCCGTCCCCCCGCCGCTATCCTGTCCTGCCCTCGCTCAAGAGAAATCTTACATGCTCAAAACTCCGTCTATTCTCTCCCAACTCTCTCTTTCGCTATCCTATCCTTGTGGGGATTCGGCCTCGCGCAAATTTGCTTCATCATGACGGGCCACTCCCTCCAATTTTCCCCACTCTTTCCGTCCCTTTTCTTTTCCGCTATCTATTTCTTCCCTCTCGCTATCTATCAAGGATAAAGTCGTTTATCTCCTTTTCATAGATTTTGGCATTTTTTTGCTATTTTGTTGTATTTAGCCCCGTTCTGATTTGCATTCTCTTTCCTTTTCTTGTTCGTTCATTGTTTCTTTTCATGTTTTAGACTTTTGTAATCATAATACTCGGTAACTGCTACTAATTTCTTTGTATTGAATTCGTCGAATTTTGCAATTATCCCGGTTGCACATTGAAATGATCAACTTCAAGGACTTCAATATGATCGCAAATTCTCAATTTTTTAGCTGAATTTAACAGATTCTTAACATTTTACACCGTTTCACTAGTATAGATAATGTTTGGTGATTGAATGTATGATTATCCTTCTACTTTTATTTGACTTGCGTTTGAAGTGTATTTTGATGAAGTTTTGATGATGCTTTGATGTGTTTGATGTGTAGAAATCATTTTTATCCTAAATTTTAATCTTCTAGAACAATATCTATTTATTAATATTTTCCTATCACCATTGTTTTTTTCTACTTAAATAGTAGCATTTTCTCTTAGTATTCGGTTTTTGATGTCATTTCAAATTCGTGATTTGTCAGGAATCGAATTCAAAGCAAACAAAACGTTACAACCATGTTTTTTCATCGATGTCCTGTTTGTCTATTCCACCATCCCACTTTATCCTCTATGTTTGCTACTTCTTTCATTTCTTCACTTCTTTTATTCGCATCCCATCCACTCCATCTTCTATTAATACCTACCCTTTCTCCTCTTCTTTATTGCCATTACCTCTCTCCGATCTCTAACATCCATAAAGAAGGCCATTTGTCTCTCAATACCACCACTAAATCTTCCTTTCCGTTTCTCACCCATCTTCTCGCTTTTTATTCCTCTATCTCGGCGTTTTCTCATCTTCGTTCTCTTGATTTCATCATGTTGACTTATTCCTCTCTCCCACCTTCTTCTATCCCAACTGTTCTCCTTATGTTACCATTCCATTTGCTCTTTGCCTCCCTCCTCCCATCTTACCGTCTATACATCCTTTCAACCTCTAAATTTCCGCCGGAAATAAAGCCGTTTATCTGTCTGTCCAATAAAGACGGTTATCTGTCTATCTCTCCCCCTCATCTCTCCCCATCTCTCTCAGTCTGCACCTCCGCCCACTATCCCCTCGGCACCTCTTACCTTTCTCTACCTCTCATACCCTCTCGACATTAATTCCTCCTCGCTGACACACCTATACAGAACTCCTCTCTTTCTCTCACACTCTCTCGGTGGTCCAACGAAGGTGATGTCTTCACTACGACCCCGCGCCGTTCCCGGAACACGTCTTTCCAGGAGTTATTTAATGTCTGCAAGAGGCGTCCTTCGAGTTTCCCGCCGTCGTTTTTCACAATGCCGTCATCGAGTGGAGGGAATATAAAAATTACCCGAGAAGGCTCGCGAGGAAAGATTTCGGGACATCCGCTCTCCTGCCTTTTCTCGAATGCGAAGAAGATGGAAATTTTACTCCGGTTTCGCTCCATTTAATTACGGCCAGAATTGTGTCTCGATTCCCTCGCGCTCTGGTAGTTTTTCATTTTGGCCTAATTTAGATTAAATCGCGCGGAATGGCGAAGGATGTTTGCTGCTACAATCTGCTTAAGATCCAGCGCGGATTCCGCTGTTATTTTCCATTCAATCCAGTTGCGCTCTCCTTGTCTACCTTATTAGCTCTGAATGAGCTTTCCTTAGGTTGGTGGAATAAAAATTTGCCCTTTATCCGAATCGTATACTTGTGTTGCGATATTACTTTATTTCTCTTGTCGCGACCTGTTTGCAGTTTATATCGGGTAGATCTTTCGCATCGTTCCATTGGTTATTATGACATATTTTAACGCAGTTATTCCGAGGTATAGGTTCGCTTTAGAACTCTCATCTCCGAACTTTATTTGTTTCAGAAAGGTACATGATTTTGTCAAGTTATAAATTGCCTTAATGCGTCAGTAACTAAGGCTGTTGTACATGTTTAAAATATAGCCTTATATTCTAGTAGATATTTTAAGTATATTAAAAGATGCACATCTCATACCTTCATCACCTACGAAAAACTGATTTTAGCTCGCAGATAGAAGCCAACGCATGGTCGTTTATCTCATAGCTTTTTATCGATTTTTTCTTAGCCTTAATGATCTTTTTTTCGGATCCGCCCTGTGACTTTGTAAAAATCATTTTGGTAACTTCTTCTTTACGAATCATTGTTTCATTCTTATTTTGAGTCTGATCGAACCGAATACATCAGTAACATCAAACTTTATGAGTTTTAAGAAATTTACCGGCCGCAGTGGCGGAGTAGTTAGCTTGTTATCGCTCCAACTCCAAGGTCTCTGGTTCGAATCTCGGCTAGTCGGATTTTTCCTGTTAGGGAATGGCTGCGTGTGTTCATCCGTGGTTATTGTTAAAGCCCACCGCTGTAATGGTCCAGTAAATGGATATTTGTGGGGGCAATGGGAAAGTAAGGAAGATAAAATATTTATGCTTTATATTCAGTCCTTCCTCTGTGGTAAGTAATCACGCGTACAAGGCTTTTCCATGATTATTTATTGGTTATCTCTTGTCAGTAGGGAATAATATTTTGAATAAAGTAAGAAAGACTAAGTGAACAACGTGTAGAATTCAAAGCGGAATATTCATAATAGCATTAGGAAGAGTTCATTGAAGAAGCAATGTGATCGAATGCTGGGAGCTCCGGAGAGCCGGAGGAAACAAACCCACTTCTTCGTCAAGTTTTCAAAAGGAATTTTTCTTCCGGGATATAACTCCTTTTATCGAATCGACGGATGGAAACTAATTTAATCCTTAAGCGGGGCAACGGAGAATGTTTTTCTTCTTGATCTCATTCCAGACAAACACTTTTTAATATAGAAATTTAATGAAACGCGCCGGCGGTGAGAGGGATTCACAAAGCAAAGAGGCCTTCGGAAATGAGGGATAAGACAGAAGAGCACAATAAGTTCCTCGGAAAACCCCACTTTCACTTTCACGAGAGATTAGGCGGGGATCTAATAAAAGGATGAGTCTTTCTCGTTCATCCAGTACTAAACTGGGGTATGGCGGCAGGAGATCCCTCTACTTTCATGTTAAATTAGTCAAATTCGAGAGAAATTGAAAGTTTCGCTTTTTTACCCCCCTCAACCTTTATCGGGTATCGTCTTTTCCATCTGATGAAACGGAATCTCATATAAGCCGGTCCCCCATTAATCGAAACCATTGCTGTATTATTAACGGCGGCGGCAGAGGGAATCTGTATATCCTTGTGATTGCACAGGGGGAGAGTGGCATTAGACGTTTTTTAACCTTGGTTCCAGTCGCAAAAAAGCATCCTTTCTATTTAATGTTCTCGGAATATTCATAATATTCGTTATTTACGTTTGCGTCCGGTGGCTCCGGCGGCGTTGCGTTCAGGGGTGCGAGTTGCGTAAAAATCGTGAATTACTCTCTAATATCGATTCTGTCCAGTGTGATGACCCTATGTTCGTAAGAGTTTTAATTATGGAGAAAGAGAACAATTTCGAAACGACCGAACGCTTTCTTGACGTAATTACGGGGCAATTTAATTAGTTTCTCCGCTAGATTTTAATATTAAAAATTTAAATTATCAAGGGAACTTAGTAGCATCAAAGGAACCGAAGAGAGAGAGCTGCTGCAGTTATAGTCGAAGTTTTATGGTGTTATTTTCTGATATTTAAGGGCCGAAGGGAAGTAATTTAGTGAGTTTATGACGGGGATGTGGTATAATGAGATTTTGGTACAGGAAAATAAATGTTGGATGAGGAAATTAATTTAAAACATTCATGTACGTAATGAATAATGCCTTGCTTTAATTAGACGCTTTGAACAGTATAGATTCGTTGAATAATGCTTTGTGTGGGGCTCGAACCCACGACGTCAGCAGTTTATGGCTCGAAGTTAATTTATTTTCACGAAAGTATTTAATTCCTCTCAGCTCAATTAATGTTCAGGGCACTTCCATTCATCAATGCTACATCCCTACATCTCACCCTCGCGTCAAACATTTTCACTTCCGTGTATCTTTTGTGATTAATACATCCTTTATTAGATTACGGAGAAATTAGGTGCATCTACGGAAATTCGTGTTTTAGCTGTAAGTCGCAAAGAAGAATTTCATCCAATACCAAGCGACTCTTGGGATGATTTTCCTCTGAATATTCTTACTTAAGAGATTTTACATCCCCGAACACCACTTTGAGCGTGAACTAATTTCTGGGAACGGTTTCCATACATGCAACAGCTGAATCTTATTGAAATGGCAGCATGCTATGTCTCGATCTCCTTGAATTCATCAATTAAGTGTCACTCCGCCGCCTCCGCGAATTCAATTTCGCGCATCATTAATATTAGTTCTTTTGAGAGCTATGGAGAAAAGTCAAAATTTCCCGTAAGCGAAACATCTCTCCGAAGAGGGATTTTAGTAAGAAGCTACAAGCGCGTTGGTCGGAATTAAACATCCCTCATATCTCTTCCAAGGAAGGTAAAGAAAGTGCCATTCCTCTTCCTCGCCATTCCTTCATTTATCTTAATTTTCTTGCCGTTATCTTCTATTATCCCTCCCACTCCTTCAGCGAGTCCATCTTCTCTGTTTCCCCCTCCCATGCGCCTCCTACGGGACAAAACGCCGCTACGAACAACAGGTTGCCGATTTCGACGGGGATGTGAGTCGGAGAAATACATATTAAAAAAGATGTGGCCCCCGCGACGCGGAGGTGAGACAAGCACGTAAATGAGGCCATTTGGGAGGAAGGGTCCTGCTCAACGCTCTCGGTCGTCGATCTTTGAGTGGCGCGGATGAAGGATGGCTCAAGTGACATCGGGAGGGATTTTTCGGAGAAGTGAAAATTTCGGGGCTCAGGAAAAATACAAAGGAAGGTGATTTTTAGGAGTCGAGAGCGAATCGAGTTGTCTGGAATGCGGTGATGGGTGCTCGAAATGCGAAGGTCTCTTAGGGTGCCACATGGTGAATATCTCTGTGTTTTTTAACCGAAGAAGTTCTCAGTTTCAGTTTAAATCTCATTAATGTAGACCTTACATTTCGCGAAGGTATCTGAATTATAATCTTTGCGATGATCTTCACTTTTGATACTAATTTTTCTTGGACGATATTTGATCGTTTATTATAAAACATTCCACTTGCTGTCTTTATCCTTTCAAGACCTAATTTCAGAGTGGACCATTATAATCTTCATGCAGCACAAGATAATGTTATGCAGAAGTATACTGATAGATTTGTTGCCACAGATTCTTCCACCAGTGTAGGATCTAGACATTCTCCAAGAATTGGGCGGTACTTGTGAAGAGGGGTGCCAGGCAATTTTCTTCTGAACTCATTGCCAATTAACTTTTGAAAAGCCATTTTATCGTGATAAATGCATATGTATTGTGGTCACGGAATAATTTCATAATCTGATTTTAATTCAAGCATCTCCTCATATTCTAGGCAGTTCGCTTGTATGCACTATAGAGTCACCGATTGGGGGGGCGATTTCTCCCTTCGCACCCCCTTGAATCCGCCGATGGATTGCACGTGATCGGCTCACCTTCTTAATGAAACATTAATTACCTGGTCGTGAGTAAATTGAAATGATTGTATAGTATTGAGCGAAGATAACTATACCTTAAAAGTTAAAAGAAGTTTTTGAAGTTTTCTAATCGTCCGATCCTTTGAAAAAAAAAGACTTTATGAAAGCTCTACAAATTTCGATAAGCGAGACACTATACGGCTAGCCTGTTGCTGCTCTGTTTGTATAGATGAATTTGTGAGAGGTAATGTGATTGACTGACAGGGAGTCAAGGCCGAGAATCGGTAATTTTGGCGTTTTCTATACACTTCACCTTCCGTGTTTATTCGTCAATTCTAGGTATTTACAGTTTAAATATGTAAAATAGGCTCCTTACCAGTCCTCTGCAAAACGTCTATTTTCAGGTATAACGTGATTCCGAGAAATGTGCGTGCTCGAAGAGATGAATGCCTTTTCCACGATTGCTATCACCTCTTGGCACCTTAGAATGGATTGTTTAAGAGATGATATAACTGGGAGATGTTAGAGAGGTAGAGTGGGTGGGCGATTGCGGAAGTCGGTGAATGGGCTTGAGAAGAAAGGGTCTAACAGTGTAGACAAGGCTGCGAAGGCTCTAACGACATCCCACTTGGTAGATGAAATTATAGTGTAGGTGTTTGCTCGAAAGATCGGATGACTTCATCCTTGGCTTTATATTTCTTACCTTGTTTTGTTTGCAGCGCTTTATGGGTGGTACAGTGATTGAGTTGATTCAAGTATGCTTGTCCATTAATGGTGTAGTTTCAGTGAATGCGACCGAATTTTGTGAATAATTAAGTATCATAGCGTTTCTGATGAAAATGCCTGTCACGAAGAGAAACGTTTTTCGAAGTATCTGGAAGTATTTTCCGTAAAAATTGCTTCTTTTCGACTGAAAACGAAATATGGATTGATCTGTGAATGACCATCTTTTGGTTCTTCATTTTGCCTTGAAATTATCTATATTGGTGAAATGCTTTAAAGTAAAACACAATTTATCGAATAGATATATTGAATATCAACATTAAAATAAATCTCTAGATTTTTTCAGCGTTTTTGAATAAGATAAATAATAAACATAATTTAAAAATTTGATTTCCGAAGTAAATTACCTGATTTTAATGTTGTGTATGCGCGGATTAGGATGGAATAGGGGATTTATCTGGCGATTTAACGTAATTCTTCCTATGTAAAAACTAATTAAACTCACTGTTAATTTCAAGAGTGCTGCGCTGTCGCATTCCTCCCAAACGGCGATCCCTTACACCAGTACCTCTTTCCAAAATGACCTTCTTATCTAAATTAGTACGAAATCTCTTCCTTTGTTGTGCAGTGACATCTTCAGGTTTCCGAGCTTTTTCGCCATTATAACCTTCGCTCCAGCATCGGGGCAAATCCTACGAAAAAATGTGTAAGCTGACTTCCATGAATACCACGGGTTCGTCCAGTCCTCTAATTTACCGCCGGTCCTCGTTTTTACCTTCCCTCTGCTTATTCATTTCCTTCACGTAGTTAACGCGCGGGCCACGCACACGAGAAAAAAGTCGCGGAGTGCCACCTGTCGTAAAAAACCACCAAAGTGCACTTCGATTGTTCAGGTCCTGCAGCATTCCGTCTCCAAGTAGGTCGCAAAAGTTCCGCGCTAAAAAGGCAGCCGAAAAATAACTTTTTCATTCGGGCGCCGGGGTTAATTTATTTCCGTCGCGTAGATATAAGGAAAACTTTACATTTCCCGCAGTTTTTTCAACGGGAGCAACTCCCGGTATGGGAGGGGTGTTTTACCTTCTGATTCGCAAAATGGAAACTGAAAAAAAAGGAAGGCCTACGTAATAAATTACTTTTGAGGCTATAATTAGATTTGGAGCGGAAGAGGAAAGGCGCCTCTAATGAACCTATTTACGATTCGTAACACCTTCGCGAAAATAAACCCCAAAAATACGCTTTATCCTTCCCAACCATGTCCTGCCTTCCTTTTCGGTTTTTTCCTCTCGCTGCCATTCCATAATTCGCAGCATTTTCTCCCTCCCTCGCTGGCTCATCTTTTTCCCTCATACAGCGCCACCTTTCCCTTTGACAACCGGCCCACTCCTTTTAATTCCCTTATTCGCCCTTGCAAATCATCCCGGACTCGTTTGATCCCGTCATCATTTGGCTCGCTGCCTGCCCACACGCCCCAGCTCCCCGTCTCATCTTCTTTTTCAAATTAACATACCCACCGCGCAATCCGCGCCTTCCGAACGTATCTTTTTCATCTTTACGATTTCAGATGGAAGCGTTTCCGCTGACCGCGTTTGATTCTTTCCCGTCGAAAATGCGAAAATCGCGCACCCAAAGGTTTGCAGCGGCGCGCGGTACATTTGCAGGTTCTAGGTCACGGTTCTACACGAGGATGTGTGACATGAAGGAACTCGCGGGCCGTACATTTCGTGTCCAAAGACACGTGGGCGCTTGGTAGCGACTGTTTTTTGACGGGGAGCCAACGTGTTGATGCGCCGTGAAAAGGATGCAATTTTGTGTCAAATGCTAGGGACTGGCTTTCGAGCAGTGAGACTTTGGGATTGCCGTGATTCGAATTTAATGCCAGCAAGGGGAAAATTCCTTCGTATGATTTAAAATTGTGCTGCGGAATGACAATTATGTGTTTTATATATTCTAATCGGCTACTGATAACTTGCTACTTTTTTTAAATATTTTGTTTTTCGGATTATATTTCGTTAGTTTCAAGTTTGCTTTTAACGATGAAATACTATTGCTTATTGAAGGTAATAACATTGATTATGAGCCCTAATAATCATTAAAAATAATCTTGGAAAGGAAACGCAGTAACAAAAATAACAATATAATTAGAGCAGCTAGAGTTGAACCAAATTTATTGAGAAATATAATGCCAACACTTACGTAATTATGCGAAGAGGACATGTCGTCGTTTTCATAACCATACAGCTTTTATACATTAAGATTTTCTGAGTATTTTAATGTTCTGCCATATGTGTACAAGCCAAATGCGATGTAATTAATTGTAAAGTAAGTGAATCGTAATAAGTAAGAAAACATGTCTTCGTATTTCATTTATTCTATTTTGAATTGTACTATTTTTCATTCGTTTTCCGTTAAGACGGGGCTATATTTATTTACTTCATAGATAGTATTACTACAGTCAACTCATATTAATTCATTTTTCTTCTAATAAGTTTTAATCCACCAAATTCTACATCAAAGCAACCAATATGACCCTCATTTTCAGCTAACTGAAAATTTAGGACGTATATGAAGATATTAATTATACGTTTAAAAAATTGGCAGAATCGAGCTGAATTTCCATAAAATCTACATCACCTCATTATTATCGCGTTAAGGTTACACCCAATCGGAAGCTGTAAATTTTTTAAACTCTTTGTGGCATTCTATATCATCGTGGCATAAACGTAAGACCGTAGAGATATCATTCCACCCATTACAAACGCTACCAGAAACAGATGCTTCGCCGCGGAAACTTATTTTTCTCAGCTTTTCCATTCCACCTTTCGAATTAACTCGAGTCACGTTCCGCAGCGCTATTACATTAAATTTGGGACATCGTTTTACTTTTATTTCGGCGGCCACTCAAGAGCACTCGAGATTAATTTCTCAATTTTCCCTCAAAACTCCGCGGCGAGCCGGGCGAAGGGCGGGGTCGAGCGCCATTAACAACTTACCGATCTTACGATGGGGCAGATGACCCCGAAGATCTTCCCGAATACTTCTTCCGCCGTCGCTGACTCACGAGGAACTCAGCCGACGGTACCGGTGGAATTCCTCAGGTGAAAAAAGTGGAAATTTCGAAGTCAAAAAGAGGCGGCGAGTGTCGCGCACACCCTGGTACGCGGTTGCCTCCCGTCATTAAGTGCTGGATACATCTCGACGCAGCGTGCGTTTGCTCGAGGAGAAAATACATTCCCAGCGTAATTGGGCGCCGATGCGAGCCAAGACAGATTGCCGGTGCGTGCTCACGAACGGATTGTTAAATCGGCGCGTGTTGTCGAAGGCGGTCCCGCACAATTGCCAAATAAAAGGATGGGCGGTTCGGGGAAAAGAGCCGATGGGATTTTCATGCTCTGTTTTTACCCCCCCATTCTTGGAGGGCTACATGTTCGTAATGATTGCTCTCCGTGCTGTGATTGTATTGTACGTTAAATCGTGCAGCAAAATACTCTATGTGGATGTATCCCTGTGGGCGCTTTCCGGGAGAGCGATAAGGTAAACAAACGCGTGATCATGGAGATAATTTGTTTGCGTTCGGAATCGAATTAGCAAAGATTTGGCTGGCGACGGTTTTAATTGGGGAAGAAAGGTTGGTGTGATACGAGGTCTAAAATTGAAGGTCAGTGTTCCTGGTTATCTGGGGAGGTTGGGAAGAACATTTCTTGGATAACCTGTATAATCATAGAAAGTTTCTGAAATGTAGCTCAAATGTGTTCTTAAGTACGTAGATACTGATAAAAATAAGATATATTATTCGTATCAATGATATAAATAATTATTAGAAACAATAAAATGACAAAACACCTATAAAAATATAATATATTAAATGATTATAATTGATAATAATCATTCTTCATTATAATTTATATTTAGCGATGAATAGTTCTTACAAAAATTACCTCTTACTATTTAAAAAAGTAAATCTTGCGTTAATCTGCAAATTATCGATGCAAGAGTCATTATCGATGTTATGTTCGTACCACCTAATTAAGGATTTGGAATATATGCTTATACTGTTAACAGGGTTCGATCTGTAAAGGAATTATCTTTATTTCACTAGAGCTTGTGGCATATCGTACTCCTAATCTGTAAGCAAATTTAAGATGGAGATTTGGGATGAATTATGTACGCGCATTTTGGTCGCCTTGGGACTATTTTCTAAGCGATTTCATCGAGCAACAATGGAGCAGTGTTTTCAAGAGGATCGTATTGTGAAATCACATTTCCAATAGTCTTTCTGTTGTTTCAGTTGATTTACATTTAAGCGCAGGTAAATAAGTAGTATTAGTAGGCGGGATGGGCTAGCGGCGAATTTGTTTTCCTTAACAATGTTTGGAAGGCACACTAAAGGTTTATTCAGATTTGTCTTTTCTGATGGGTATTCTTCGTCCTCATTAGCATTATACGTATGACAAAACTTACATCTCTCTTATTTCTCATGCATATAATTCTCCGCTGTTTCGATTCATAATTTAATAAAGACTTTGATTTCTTTATTTGCATGTACTTCATTTCGTAACACATATTTTGACTCTTAAGCCGTATTAAGATTAGTTTAACGTATGATTCTGGGGTTAATTCGTCTATATTGCATGACTATTTTAACCTTACCTGTTTTTTATTTCACAAACAAAATTAATTCCTTCTGAATGAATGTAAATTCTTCGCGCCATGTTGCCAATTGTTCATAAATTATGGAGTCATTTTTCTTTTCTGGAATTCTCGTTTGGTTTCAGTTATTTTACGACAGTTTTCGTTAGCATATGATGAATTTTCAAACGGATATCATTATATTATTAATTAGCAGGATAAAGTTATTGGACATCACAGAAAAGTCATTGGTAGCAGAGTTACTTCTTTAATATTAATGAATACAGAAAGCCCACTTAATGTAAACACAGTCAGATAACCGTTCGTTCATAGTAACAGAATCTAAGTTTTGAGTTGTGTTATAACGTAGGCGTCGTAAACTACATAATTTAAACTCAATTTTTGAAATAAATTCGATCTGCTAGTAAGAAAATTAAGTTCCGTATTTTCTCTCAGTGGAATTAAAAAGTTAAGGTTACGAAAATTAAGTCCTGAGAAGCATATGTTTAGCAGAAGTATGAATTCATAGTTTTTATAATTTACTTTTGCCATTCGGTAAATAATTCTTTCTTTTTCATTATTGGCGTCTTGTAATTTTTTATTGCGTAAATTGACTGTAATTCCCTTCTTCTGACCTCTCATAACGTTAATTTTCCTTCGTCCTTTCGCTCACGTTACACCCATCCTCATATCATTGCTTGTTGTTACCAGCCTTTAGCGTGTCCTTGGGAAAGATAATAACGTGTATCTACCGCTTCTTTCCCATTTTCCTCCTCTCCGTGTTAATATTACTTTTGTATTTGTACGTTTCTCTTCCTTTGTCTTCCTTCGTTCTCTTCCTAGCTACCTCTACTGCTCTCTCTATTTCCTTCCTTTGCCAGTTTCAACCCACCAAAGCTATTTCGGAACCCTCACACAATACATTTCTCTCGTTTTTACTCCGCTCAAAAAAGCCGCGTTCATTCCCTGCCCGCTTACTCACGCCATTCACGTTCGTGAACGTGTTTAATTTGTTTTGCTGTCATTGTCTGCTGCATATGATGCTATCTCTTTGCAAAGGAACAGAGGCGGAGGAAAAGATAAAAGAAATTCTCTCGTATCCCCAAGTTAGAATTCCTAATGGCTTTTGGTCGTCTATTTTTAAGAGGTTGATTAGAGAACTCCAATTGTTTACTCGGGGCATAATTGACCGACATTAAAGCGACGTTGCTCCCTTTGATTTTTTCGCTACATCGATTGACCGCACAGATTAGGAAAAGGATACGAAATTTCGTAGTTTGATTGCAATACAGATTAATGTTTACATATGACTCAAAGGGATTCAAATCGGAAACAGCTGTTAAGGCCTGAATCACAGGTGTACAATCTCTGGGTGTTGTAAGTTCTCTTTCACGCATTCAGGAATAAGAACTTTCTGATCGTTATTTCCAAGAAAGGGTAAAAAATAAAAATATTATATTATTTTGCAAACTTTTGTATATTCTACTTGATTCCGTAGTCACATATTCGTTTGTAATGGATGCCTGTACCCCTGCGTCTTATTTAAGGAAACATATTTCATGAAATAGATGAGCCGTGTTTCCTATTCAGTTTCCCTCAGGATAATGTGATCTTTTTATTTTTCTCGTTGTGTTTAGTATGCGACTTTGAACTGAATGTCGTTGAAGGTTGTGATGAATTCGTTCATTGCATGTGGACGATCCTATTGATAAGGCACAGTTCTCTCGGGAAGTGAATATTCGTCTATTCTGTTTGGAGATTAATGAATGACAAAGCTCGAAATCATAGATAATAGTAGAACTCTGAGATATTACATTTTAGTACTCACGCGGTAGTAAGGTACTTTTCCTTGTTATTTATCTATTTCTATGTTATGTTCTATTCTTAAATATTTTAATGCAATTTCTGTTGTGAAACAGACTGCACCTTTGAGGAATCAGGGTTATTTAAATCGCCTTTATTTGTATCATTATCTTTAAAAGTGATTTTAAAATGATGTTCAACCGATATCCTCAGTTTTGAACAATTTCTGCTGAACCTGTAATTTCGTAATGNGTTCTATTCTTAAATATTTTAATGTAATTTCTGTTGTGAAACAGACTGCACCTTTGAGGAATCAGGGTTATTTAAATCGCCTTTATTTGTATCATTATCTTTAAAAGTGATTTTAAAATGATATTCAACCGATATCCTCAGTTTTGAACAATTTCTGCTGAACCTGTAATTTCGTAATGATTATCCTCGCGTTTACAAATTTTAAAGAGTAAAAATATGCTCCTGAATATCGTCCTTAAACAGCGGTCTGTGTTTGGCAAACATTTGCTCGTCATTCATGTAGGATATAGACACAGTAATCCTCTACCATGATCTTTGAGAGTAACCGTCATAGCTGATTCCGGTTCAATTTACCATCCATATTAAACATCCAAGTTATTTCTATAAACCTGCCGCGAATTATCGCTTCTCATTCTCAACATTATTGCGTACCGTAAACCGGGGCTCTACTTGAGCCCTTGGAGGTTACTTGGACCCAAAGCAAAAAAAGGCTGGAAATTGCCAAAAGAAAGATATTTTGCAGTACAAGTGATGTCATATAGAAAGGAAAATCATTCCACCGAAACTTATTAAAAGGTATTATAGCCCCAACCTGGGGGTTTCTATGACCCAATTTAAGAAACAAAAATTTTATTACAAACAGCGAAAAATTTTGTTCAAAAAAGCTTTTAAATCATCGAAAAATATCTAAAACACAGTAAAAGATTTGTTATCAGCACAGGTTATGGCATTTAGGTATTGTTTTGTTCGGAAAGTCCAAAAAATTAGAAATGTTGGGTCCAAATAACCCCGGTTTACGGTAATATTAAAGAATTGAATTTAATGTCTGTTTTTATATGAAGCGATGAAATTTAATGTATTATGATTTATGAGTACGCAAAATAGAGGGACATTACTGAAAACGTTCACTATTTTGAATGACACGATTATATTAGCCAGGCTGCGCGAATGTAAAGAAAATCGAAATAGTTTGGATAATCAATTTATACGATGTTACTACAATGCTAATGCTCGTTCTTTCAGGAACTTTCACGGATGAGCAATGCCACCACAGTAAAGCCGTCTCGCTTGGATTACTTCGAAAATTGTTCCACTCCCTTCGTTTTACCAATCGAATAACGATACGAACCCATTTTGCCTTGTTTACTCACTCTGTACGTTCAACTATCCAGTTTCCACCACATTTGCTTCTTCCGAACACCTCAGCCTCGCCGCCAGTTGGTCTAGAAAAAGTCCGTATCGTTTTATTTTGAGACTGCTTCTCCTTTTTCACTATGCAAAAACGCGAAAACAAGTTTTGTTCATTTTTTGCTTTAATCGAAGGTTTCTCGCCGAGGCCTTCATTCCATTTTTACATTTTGCTCTCCTTTAGGATTACGTAAGGTAGGTTCTTTGCATACTAAAGTCTGTCTCCCCTTGTATCTCCCTTCACTATTACGTTGGCCTCTGTAGTGTGATCAAAAGGAATCAAATCTCATTTTAATCAGAGTTCATAATTTCTTCCGAAAGTATATTTCTCTGGATGTTTTTTTGATTCGCTTTCATATAACTTTTCAAAAATTGCAAATCCGAATTCTTTTTTCCGTTATTTCTTAGATATTTTGCGGATATGTCTCTGTAATTTTTCAGATTTCCTCTTTTAGTATTCCTTTGACTCGGATATGATCATAAAGTTCAGAAATTAAGTTTTTCGTTGATACTTTTTAAAAGATTCGTTCTTGTTGGTCTGTACGATCTTATTTCTTTTTTCTCTTAGTATTTTTTCCTATTTTAATTTGAATCCTAATTAAATTTTATTACTTCTCCATTTACCTTCCTGTTTCTCTGTGAAATGTATTTTCCTTTATAAACTCTCTCTTTTCCTAGCGTTTTGAAATAAAATCCAACATCTATAGTTTAATCTTATACATTTTCCTAACGTTCCTTGCCGCCTTTCTTTCCGTACTTGATGACATTTTTCATCACTATAGCTCTTATAAATCTTATCTCTTTTTTCATATAACATTTTTTCTTCAAACGTATATCAAATATTGAAATAACACTATCTATTGGGAGATCCTCTCAGTAACCAGGCTCTTTAATCATTCCCTTTTTCATTTTCACTCTCTGTAGTTCCTCATCCTTTATTTTATTCTATATATCTCGATCTATAATTGAAAGCTCATCTATAGACAGTCTTCAATTTCATTTGAACTCTGCTTCTTTATCTGCAGATTATTCCTATTGTTCTTGCATTATAGAATTTCCCTCTTCCTTTCCTAGCCTGAATAAACTTACTCTATTACAATACATTCGAGTTGTTTTGACGGTTTCACCTTTTACTACTCTTCCCCCCACTTCTAGATTATAGTATTTTTTACTCATTCCCAACTTTTCTATTCTATTCCTCTCCATTTTCCTCTGATATCTCAACCCTTTTGCATTTCCGCCTTCCCTCCAGCATTCCCATCTCTCTCATTTCCCTCCTGTCATACTCTTCTCCTCTTTTTCCTCTGCCTCGTTCCTGTCTGGCCCACGCCTTTCTCTTTCTACTCAGACGGGATACATCTTCTTTTCCTATCTTTCTCCCCCTTCCAGTACTTCACTTTCCTTTTTCCCATCTCACCAGCCCTCTCTCATCTACCTTTCCAAATTTTTTCCCCTGATTTTTTTCGATTTCCTTCGTTTTTGCTGCGAGAATTTACATGACCTCAATGATGAATATTTGGAAAACACGTTCATCGGTAATACAAGTACATATGAGATGTTTGTACCATAGGACGGAAGGTTTAAACTGAAAAGCATTTTCTCCTCTTTAATGGATCATTAAAGTGTAATGTGGATTAATAATAATGTCACCTTAAGGTATTCTTAGCAACAAGATGTTAGTTTATTGATGCTAGTTTATTTTGTTGTAATACGATTGTAATTTATTTTATGGTTCACTTACGTTGAAAGCTATTCGATTCGATTATAATAAATCAATATAGTGTTTACTTTTCCATTCTTGTATTATTTCATAAATCAAGGAAATCAAGATGTCTTCATAAATCAAGGAAATTTTAATGTATAAACGGATTATTGGGAAGCAGTAGACCTAGTAGCTTCCTTAGCCCTGGTACAATGTTAAATATTAAACTTTAACAAACGTTAAATGTTTGATTTCTGATTTAGTGGTTACTATTGAGAAAATCATTAGGGGAGAAGTATCCAAGAAGTGGATCGTATTTCATGAGTAGGTATTTATCTACATCTACGTAAATACCCTGAGAGCCGCCTTTCGGTCTGTGGCAGGGGGTCTGAGTACCAAACATTCTAGTTTTCTCTTTAGCTTATTGTTGTCGCCTATCGTTCGCGGAAAGAATGAGTCTCCAAAACGGCTTTTGTACTGTGGGTTGTATTCATAAGAGACAGTCAACGGTCAATGGAAGTTACGAAGAGATCTTAGAGTAGTATTATGAGTATTTATTGCTGCGGATGGTGACGCGTACCCTTAAATGGCTGTTCCCATTTGTCTCGTTGATGTCTTTGATATCAACTAGAGATTTCTTTTGCACTCCTTTTCTTTTTATGTTGATTTATCCAATGTAAAACGATACATCAATGTAGGAATGAGGGCCTCTAGGTAAATATCAAGTACAGCGCAAATTATTTACAACATTAAGATTGTGACCTTTCACCTTCCCCAATAATTCTTTTAAAACCTGAGAGAAAAAGGTCAAAATGTTTTAAGATGGTCCTGCTCTATATTAACTGCGTGTCGCAGAGCAAATCTCTTCTCTCTAACTCCTCATCGTCTGCGACCTTACCCACCCAATTGACCTTTAATGTCCTTCCGCCAGCCCATAATTCGTAAGCTTCTGTTCATCCTAGAAGAATTTGGTCCAAAAGAACAGGAATGCGTTGCCTAACCATTGGGGGTTAAAGATCTGAGACCATTTTTTCAGAATTTTCTAAACTTTCATTCCTCGTCTTCGGCCTAACTCCCGCTGAGCGTTACTAGATTTATCGGACCGATAGTCGGCCGGTCTGAGTTCCGCGTCCCTGTCCATTTTGGGAGAAACGCACGGAGCACGTCTGCGGGCTTTCTCCGCCGAAAACGGAGCACGTGGAAGATAATACGGGGATGCCGAAGAAAGAGGAGCCGACGAAAGGGACGAAAAAAGATGAAGGCGAGGGCGGCGTTTATTCCCCGCCATAAAATAACGTGCAATTAGTTTCGAGTTTCGTACTCTTTTACCGAATAAAAAAAAAGGATGGAGAGTTTGCGAGTTTTTCGGTTGGGAAATTAGAGCCAGTAATTCGAGAGATGGGTTGGGATCCTCCCGGAGGAGACACGTTCGCGAAAGGTAATGATCGATCCCCGGGCGGGGTAAACAGCTTGAATACGTGACACATTCCCTCAGGCCCCCTCGGTTTTGTTAACTGCATCGCGTACAGGAGCGAATATTTCCCCGTCCTTTCACTCGAGGGCGTTGTTTACTGTTGATCTTTCAGCAAATCAGGCGCTTCGAAAGGGGTTTTCAGATTAGTCGCTGGAGATAAAATGTCGGTTTTGGAAAAAAGCGCTTTCATCGCCGGAGTCCGATGTTTGCCAACATGGAAGTCGGGAGATGACCAAGGAGAAGGGGGGCGGAAGAGTGCCCCCGGTCGGACACAGCTGTGCTGCCCTCTTTCTTATTGTCCCGAAGCCTTGGGCGTGGGTGGAAGCGGATTGGGGGGAGGGGATTGCGGATATTACGGAGCCACCGCGTCGCCCTCTCGCGCGACAAAGAGAAAACCGAAAGAGATGAAAAGGATGAGGATTGAAACAAATGAAGGCGTCTGGGGCGAAGAGTGGCGTATTTAGGGAACGAGACGGGAATTGCAGTTCGCAATGGCGAGGAGGATGAAGTGCTGTCGAGGGAATAGGAATCCGATTCGTTAGATAAAACACATGGAGAGAGTCGCGCTCGCAAACGTTCGTCGCGGAAGCTTCGTCCGAATCCGGCTTACATCAAAAGTGACTTCCGCTCTCTCTTCCATTTTTACGCGACTTGGTTCGATAGCAGACGCTTGTGTTTTTTAAAGCTGAACTCCGTCTGCGGTGTTTGGAGTGAAAGTACAGCGCATCACCTCCGCTAGTTAAGCTTTTCATCCGGTCTCTTTGCTCGAGAGGAAGTCGTTACTCTCGGTCGGGCTTTGAAAACTCCGCGCTCAAAATAGATCGGAGCAATTATTTTCTCTGGCATATGACGGCCTTTCTGCCGCCCAGACGATTAATTTGAGAATTCGTGTAAGAAGGCGGGATTGAGATGTCGCAAATTTCTTGACGAATGCGCTGCTGAGAGACATTTGCTGTCCGAAAGAAGAGATGGGATTGAAAGCCGGCGCTTCCAGGTTAATCGGAAAGGGAATGACTTCAGGGGGATGGAACAAAGTGTGTCTTTTGTTGTAATCATCTATTATTTGGTTATATAGAGTACATATTTCATATTATCGGTGGAATAGGCTTGCTAAAAGAATCGTTTTTTGTTCAGGACATTGAACCTACGACTTTAAAGCCTGGAAACATATTCTATCCTTTAAGCCAGAGATGACGAACCTTTTGTCACAAGAATGCCATGTTCGATGAATACAAAGGACTCACCATTGTGTTGCCAAACCGTAGAGTGAGATGCTGATTTTATCTATTTATGCCAACGTTGGGATGAAGATGTATTAATTGACGTAAATAACCATGTAATGCCATTACTAGTGAACAGAATCCACATTTATTTATATTGGTGCTTCATTTTTTAAGTAAGAAGTTCTTAGTAATGATAATGCAGTGATAATTACGCATGCCAAAAATAATTCGCGTTCCCCTTTGGTTATACGTTCCATAAGTTTGCTACCCTTGCTTTTGTAATACATGTCACGAATTCGCTTTAACACCCACAAATTCCGTTAACCGAGGTGGATATTGTAATGTATGACTGGTAGTCAGCAGTGAAATACATTTTTGAACATCGATGGTGGAATCTAATTATTTAGATACCCTATTTTAGTTTTATTTTATATTTTTCTTGAAAAGTTTATTAATTTTGTACGATTTTTCCTCTTAAAATATCTAAGTATTGAACAAATGAAAGGGATAACCTGTTGTTTTGACAGATAGCTCCTCATTTCAATCTTTACTTTGGAAAATACACATGTCTCTATAACTCATTTACATTTAACTTTCGTATATTCGCCATTCTGGTTTTTCGTCTATTCAGTCGTGGCAACCATATCCAAATTTGCTTATTCCAGCCCCGATTTCCGGAATATTTTTTAACTCATCTGCTGAAACTATCAAGTGTTAGCGTCATGATTTTCAACATTTACTTTTTCTAAGTGCATTATTTCGTATAGAAGCGGAGAAAATAATTTCAGCATATTTACACTCTGCTGCACCCACCGGTGTACGCACGCGGTGTGAAAGGTTGATCTCATTCCAAAATTATGGATTCCGCCATCGGACGTGGCACAATACTTGGAAAAATATCGTCAATCGCACCGGTGTCCCTAATCGCCTTTTCCACCTCGACGCTCTCGCCAATAGATACGACCGTAATTTTAAAAATAACCGAAGGCGATCCGTCCGCTCCCATCGCCGGTAGCGGCGATTCATCACACTTCCCGCGGTAATTCGAAGTGATACGTTCGTCGAGGCGACAAAAGTCGTGTCCGGATTGCTTTATCGGATGATAGAACCGCTGTGAATGCGCCCACGGCGAGGAAACCGCGAATCACCCTAGTCGATATCGTCACGCCACCGTGAAAAATTGGCTTAAGAAAACACGACGCAGCTCGCATGTGTCGAGGGACGGTAAGCCACTTATGAGTGGGAGTGGGGTTGGAAGGAGAATGTGAGGAATACAGAAAGGCAGGCGATGTCTCCATCTGCGTTATGCTTTCTCTCTTTTTCCGTCGTACTCTCATTTCTATCCCAGCTCTCACCTCAACCAGTCACATGTAGTTGTGAACTCAATCGCTCGTGAAGTCTGATAATTTTTTTGCGGAGATTTTTCCGCAGTAAGCCCACGAGTTTACCGCATGTTTGAATTGCGATTGTGTAAATTTTTCCGTTGTTGGTAACGGTTTTAGAGGATCGATCGCTAGAGTTTGAATGACGATGTTTTGGCGTCTGATTTTTTCTTAATTTACCTTAGATATATTGATCGGTAATGTTTATTGGTTTATCTTCGTTGATGACTGTCGTTTTTGAGTACTCATTATACATACTACTTTACAGTATATGTACTCAATCCTATTGAAAGCCTTTGGCAAGTTATTGGTCATATTGCCGACTTCGGTGGCATGTTGGTTAGCATGCTAATCCTGCAACATTGTGGCTTCGGGTGTGAATACTGATCGAAGCATGGTTGTTTGTATGTTCTTTTAAGGTATACTGTAAGATTGGTCTAAATTGACGAAAATACACCCAATAAATAAAGATGAAATATTTTGATTATTATTATTTTTATTGTTGTTGTTATTATAAAATTAGGTTTTCGGTAACAATGCCTCATAGCACTGATGGGCGTAAGTAAACATTCATCTCTTTATAAGAATTCGATCCAGAGAGACTGCTGGAATGAAAGCGCTTTTGTGGAAGACATAAGCTCATTTCACATTTTAATTCGGGAATCGGGTACATTTTCCTTGTTAGAACGCGAAAAATGTGGTCGTTGAAAACATTGGAACGAAAGGAACTTTCTCTTCAACAAAATTTCTTCAATCCCATATGCGTAGATTGGCAATTATTTATATATATGAAATCGGTATTTTTTGTTGACCCTACGTCATGTAGGTTGTAAAAAGCTCGTTTAATTAAGCCTCTGCCCCTCTGTAAAGTGTTTTAACATAATTTATTTATATTTATTCCATCTGAATACCGAAGTCCATGAGAGTATTGCCTCCACTCACTGTACTTCCCTCACAAATGTTAGAAGTAACTACCTCCATTCAAACTTGTAATGTGGTGACATGGAATCAACATCTTTTCGTGAAACTTGCTTAACCGTTTTATTATATATTCCAAATTCGTCAGGGAATTCATGAGTATTTTATTTTATTGGATATTGATAAGTTTAACGACATTCTCTTTTATTTTATCAGCTATATCGTGGAATATCTCAAAGTAACGAACATGAAAATTCAACTTAAGCGCCTGAAGTTAGCCCTCCAGTATCACGCTATTTTCTCATTATACTCAGTTTTTCCGGGGTTGCCAAATCTTTGGAACCGCACAAAAATGATCGCAAATCTCTTCACGTATTTGGGCAGGATTTATTTTCAGTACCCTAAATAATGTAATAAAAAGTAATAGTATTCTTTGAAACTTGCCGTTAGGATAGAGAGAAAATTCCGTACTTATAATCATAGGAGTCTCATCAGTAGTCTTAAATTAGTACCGTAGTTGATCGGCACGATTCTGAACCTATTAAACCTATCTGCAAATAGTTAAAATAGATTCGGCGATCAACAGCGTTTCTCCATTTTAAATATTCTTCATCTTGTCCACCGAGCTGTCAAGTTGTTGCAAATTCAAAAGTCACGCGTTAAATGGCAATATCACCATGAATGCACGAGTCACCTTGTGTACTTCCCACGTCTCACTATGACAAACTTTAAAGTACTCTTCGATATCTTGAATGCACATCAGCGTCCGCACAGGTCGTTATTTTCAGCCCATGCACATGTGACGTGTCCTCAGGTTGTTTATTTCCAAAAATACGTTGTTTATTTCCTATGAGTCAATGAAATTCTTAGATTTACATACCACCACATCCATAACTCGCGGAGAGGTTGTTTACTCGGTCCGATTCGTCGTTTACAGTTGTTTATTGCAAAAGCTAAAATATGCTTTCCGCCCTCAGTATATAGGTCAAAAATAGAGGAATTAGAGACTTGAAAAATACACGCATAAATAAGTAATCGAATCCTTTTAGTCATAGTGGACGTAGCAAACGCAATAAATTTGCTGGCTTTCCCTGTTTTTACTTATATAATAAATGTTTACGGGAAGAGTTTCAATGTAGTGGTAGTTTATATGATTAAATTTTATTATTTTTTTTCGAATTCGACACTTGAGCCATTCCGTTGTGAAAAGGCTTCGTTAGTTAAACGATTTACTCGATTTCTGACATTTCTGTAGTAACAACTACAAGCATTACAGGGTAATGTTTGTAATTGAAATATATAGCGAAGAAAAGTATCATCTCATTATTTTACTGTAGTGTGATTGAGGAGTTTGACGATACCTTTTTATGCTTGGCCTTACGGATAACTATTAGCATCTGCCACTATTTACATAACCCAAGTTTTAGGAAATACAAAAGATGTCCTTAAACCACTCTCTGGAATCTTATGGCCATTAACAATGGCGCCTGCGTTCTCCAGAACTGATATTTTAAGACAAAAATATCTTCGAAAATTATACCTGATTCCTGTATCTAAAGCCGGAGACCTAACGATCCAAGAAGGATGCTAGAGGAAATTATCAAATTAGTAGTCTAATTACGCCCAGATTCGCGGGCCATTTAGCTTCGGATGGGGGCTTTGATGTCGTTCCAAAGCCACGCACCTCTCGTGAGACGCTTTTACACGCGTCGCTGTTTCCATCCGTTAATCTATTTCTCTCACGGATTCGGTTTCTCTTCCGCTCACGAAGTCCTTATGCCCCGTTTCCTGCTTCCTTCAGCCGATATTTCTATACATTTTGCCAATGGGCTCTCGAGAAGCTTTCGCATACGTATTGGCTCAAAATGGAAAGAGCCCGGAGTACCAAACGCGATTTATCGAGTTGGTTACGTGCGGGTCAGTGCGTTCTCGAAATATTCGGTCCTTGAAGGCTAAGGGAGAAAGAGTTACCGAGCAAATAGAAGCCCAGGTCGTTAAATCTTGAGTGCGAGTCGCGAGCGAGGGTCAGAATTTTTCTCCCAGAAAAGTTTTTGAAATCCATAAATTTTCCCCCCAACAAAAATCTTAAATGGTTCTTGTTCGCCCTGTTTCTTTTTCTTCTACCTTAACGCGTGATGTTCACAAAATGAAATACGTCCATCATACGGTAAATAAGGTATCGTAGACTTTTTTATCTGTGTGCCGCTGAATATCTGTCAGTGTGCCGTAATACGCCGAAAAAATGTTGCACCAGTATAATCAATACGAAATTTTGAGGTTTCACGAGATCCAATATCCGCAATTGTGCCCACGGGTAGTGTTTATTAAAGAACTAGAGATGATGGCAATGAATAACGGAAGAGGAAAATTCTTTAAACCAAAACTCCGGATATGGAGTAGGTGACTCTGCAGAAAATATTAACAAAGGTCATCGAAAACGCTGTCCTTCCTATAGCATTAATTCTATACCTATCAACCTTGTTTAGTATTCTTTCTCAGAGATAGATAAATATTCTTTTGAATAATTTGCTTGTATTTATATACTATATATAAATCGAAGGTTTCTA
>KZ308148.1:897457-952218 GCA_000376725.2 Ladona fulva | reverse complement strand
ACACGTTATATTATATATTATACGTTTTTATATCAATTAATAAATATTTCTGAATAACTGAATTTTTCTCTTTGACAGAACGATTAGGTACTTAGACCTCAACCTTGGTACCAAGAATTATGTTTTACGGATACTCAAACAGTAGTTGAAGTATTAATTAACGAGAACTAAATTAACTAAACCTTATTCAGGGCGATTGCAATAATGTTATTGGAAATATCGATTTTAGGTTGATTTTTTTCTTCCTTGTCAATCCGGATTTTAGCTCAACCAAAAAATATATGGTTTAGTAGGATAACTGTTTTTGTAAAGGGAGAAGGTTAAGTAACACAAATATGGAAAGATTGTGTTTAAAAGATTTTCAATTACCTACTTTTAAAGTAAAATTCAGCTTGATAAGAATTCGCTATTCCAGGCCAGGATGATTTTTGGTGGATAGCTTCCTAAAATAAGTTTAAAATTTTAATCTTTTCCGAGACCTCTCGGTCAATATTTCCGCACCAAGAGCAGTTTTTTTTATTCTTTCGTATACCTCTATGCTTTATCGAGAGCAAAACGATTTCTCTCACTACTTGCTTTCCTACAAGGCTTTCCACTTTCCTTCGGTCCCAAAGTCCTTTTTATTTTCCCAAATACTCGCGCACTGGCGCCTATTTTATTCCAGCGATTTTGCTTCTCCGTTTATATGTACCGTCCGTAATCTTTTGGGGCAGTTTTTCGGAAGCGCAGAAGCGAATCGCCGCACGCGTCAAATCTCCGTGAAGGAAACTATTACATTTATTTCTTCTCCCCGAATCGGTAAATGGAAAATCTGATAAATTTTCGGGAAACAGATGGGACGAATTATTCTTCTCTTCCTTCCCGGAAATGCTTAAGTACCTCCAAATTTAGCGCTGCCGAATTGCTAATTTTAAATGGTTTTCCACCGGTTTTTTAAAAGGGTATTTGGCCAGTTTTAATTGCCCGTAGAAGGAAAAGCTCCATTAGCAGAACTTTCGAGTAATATATTAATTGAATTTGTTATTATTATTGGAATATATTACTAGGAGCTTTTTTCAAGCAATCCTCCATGGTAAATTATAGGTGATTCATTAATTATTATTTCGATGGGGGGGCAACTTTTAAATTTACTTTTTAAATAGTTCAGAAACAATCCATTACAAGAGTATCAATGATTCTGTGTTTATAAATTTTATCTCTTTCGTAAGAAAAGCAATGTACATACTTGCGCTGATTAGTAATCGTTGAGCATATTTGATCTTTAAGTATCATCTTTAATCGATCGATCAATTTAACTTGAGTTAATCAATGATTCTGGACGTTGGTAAAATGATAACTTCATTACGTTGCAGTATAGTCATTCATCAGCATATAGAGGGGATGGAATATCCCAGCATATAGAAATTACTGAGGTAACATTCAGAAATTGAGATTAAGACATGGTTATTATCAAAATTGTTTAGTATCTGGGGGAGAGATGCGGAGTACATATTGGTGTTTTGAATACAAAGAGCTTCATTTGTCTCAAATTACAGGCTTTCTCAAAAATGGGAATGATCGAAAGGTAGATTATTAATATGGAGTTTTAGGAGGCATAATAATAGAGTTGATTCTCAGGATAAGAAATTCGCGAACAACCATAATGAAGACATTATCGACGTGGGATTGCACCACCTGCCTGTTCCACCAGCGTCACGCACTACCTGCCAATCTCGAAAGCAACGAGCTGTTTCAGCAGGCTGATAAACATAAAACCGCCAACACTGATTAGCATTATTTGTCTCACCATTGAAAGGGAAAAGAGCTCACGGTTTTTCATCGATCTGATTCATTTGAGTTTAAGGATACTTTGGGCGATTTTTTTCCTCCAAGGCTGCTGAAAGGGAATTACCGCTTGTTTGCAGACATTTCGCCATTTCATCGCCCGAGTACTCAAGAACCTCCATCGGACCGGAAGTGATTCAGCTCCGAAATTTGGGCGGGTTAAGCCCTCGACAATTCAGCCACTTTTCCGCAGCCATCATCCGGTTGACGAGCCGCGATGCCCACAGGCTTGTTTTCCGTACGCAAGTTGGCAAATTTCCATGCCATGCAGACTCCCGATTCCCACCCGCGGACGGCCATCAACAATAGTTTTTCCTTTCGTGAATCGAGCGGTCAGTCGACCATAAATAGCTCCTCTCGAATCCACTCCCACCAATTATCGCGGTTAATATTTACGTGCCTCCCCGGCGCGGAACATCTGCCCGAAATCGTGGACGATTTATCTCCTCGGCTTTGTTTCTCCGACGGCGCTATCCTCGGGGGAAGGACGCGGACAAGATGGCGGACCCGTAATTTCCATCTCTTCGCGGATTTATCCGTCTCCTCCGCAACGCCTTGGAACACTCCATTCTTCTCCCCCCGTTCTCCGTCTTTTCTCTTCGCCTCGATTCTTTCGCCCTCCTCCGGGAGACATTAACGAAGGCAGCCGACCGTGAGGAAGTGTCGGAGAAGGGAGGGTATTTTGAGGGATAGAATAGGGAAGGGGTGAAGAGGATGGGGAGAAGAGGTCATAAGAGAAGAAGGGTTGCAAATGAAGATATGGTTCTCCCTGAAGGAGTTGGTTGGCTTTCCTTTCCGAGAAATTTTTGGCGAAAAATACATTTCTTTCTTAAGCGGAGACCAGGGCCGGATTCAGAGTTTTAGCCACACTATGGGTGATTTCTGCCCGTCCTTCCGCACTTACGCTTTGTGTTGGTAGGAGTTTCATATTTTTCTGGGCATATTGCATTTAAGACAATCACAGGATAATTTTTCGTATCGATTATTGTTATTATGATTATTGTTGTTGTTATTGTTATTATTGACGAATTTTCAGTTGTTTTTTGTGACTTATTTAATGGTAAATTTTACCTAATTTAATTAGTAATTTATCCCAATTGTGAAAATAAGAATACCGAAAATGTTCAACTTTTCTGGATGAAACTTATGATAAGAATGGTAAATTTCTGTGTCGGAAGCAACGTTTTCTATCTGTTTTGGTAGAAATAAAGCTGAAAAGTATAAATTCACTAATCTTAAGGATTAAGGAAAGGTTTAACTTGGCACAGAAAAGCCGCGCGGTTAAAACCCAAGGAATAACATGCCCGGAACAGGAATAATACCCGGAAAGTGGGATAACCTGAGTTCGAGTCCTAGTCATGTCGCTATTTTTCGCACCTGTTATTCCTTTTCTAATCTTATTAGCATTGAGGAATGGATTTCTTGAAGCTCCTCGTTTATAAAAATGTATACCAATAAGTGGTTGGATCGACTGTTCGATTTGTAATGGCGAGGAAGATACGTTCAACAAACAGTGCTATGCTGCCGTCCTCTAGTGTGTGCCCTGAAGCAACAGCCTCACTCGCATACCGTCTGAAGTTGGCCCTGGATGGAGAAGGAGAAGGGGTCTTGCGGGAAGAATGAAGATATGTTTCTCCCTCGAGGATCTGGTTGGATTTTCTTTCCGAGAAATTTTGAAAAAATACCTTTTTCCCTGAAAGCGAAAACGGAGACCGTGAAACGAGTGGTTTGGGAGGGAAGACAAAAAATATCAATTTGTTTAAAAACGGTGAAGCTGGGATGGAAATTCTGACGAGCCTTCGGTCGGCTGGGAAGAAAAGTCCTCGACGCTCCGCTACCTCCGATGGGGGTACCTACCTCACTCACAAATGTATTTAAAACTGCATGTTATGCCATGCACCAAATAAATAAATAAAACCTCCGATGGAGTAAACGGTCGGATTTCTTCAAATACGTAATTACCGCGGAAAAGAAACAAGCTCACCCCAAAGGATCGATGCTATAGAGACGGAATTTTTTCGAGAGAAGGGAATGAAAAAACAAACGTTTTACACCTTGTGGTATTGAGAGGAGCGGAGAGTGTCTTTTCAGTCTGGGTCGCAACAGCGGAAAAAAGGAGGGAGAAAAGAGGTGTTTTTTGAAAGGAGCGAGCGCAATGAAAATACGACTCTTGTTTGGAGAGATTCGGGGGAAAAAAAAGGAAGGCTCAAGATACGTAAGCGAGTGGCGCGCGCTCAGCTCCTTGTTATTAACTCGGGAGTTTTTACGCCATTCTCTCTCTTTTCCCCGCATTTTTCGACCCACCTCAAGTTTTCGAATTTATCGGTTAAAATAACGCGCGCCGTGCCAAGAAATACTTCCTCATATTGCCCCGGGGCTTAAGTGTCTCACCGGGCGTAATTTGCATTTAAATCCCGCCACCTGAAAATATATCCCCGCTTATTTATATTTCCCTAATCTGCAGCGCCTCGAGTGCGCGCGCAGCTCATACGGATTGTGGTTAACTCCTCATCCGTAGAGGGAGGAGTGAAGGGCATCTTAGGAAGACGTGACGTATCGCTCAATTTTCGCTCAGACCTTCGGATAAGCGCTTTGTTAATACTTCGCGAACGAGTCACTCATCTAATTTTTATATTCCAATCCGTTCTACTTTTGATTTAGCTCGAAAAACGGTACATTTTCCGCCGACGTGATCACGTAGGTGTGGAACAATGGAGCGCCGACGTAGGAGGGATTATTTATGGGCGAGAACAAAGGAATATATAGGGCGTGATTTCAATAATTCTGAATTCCACCATTGGGTTTTTTCTTTTTTAGAAGAGCAATGACGTCCGTTAAAAAGCATTTCTGTGATTTGGAGCTTTTTATACACAAAACCATTCCTCGCCTCGAGGATTATGGAGTAGAGAAGTAAACAACGCTAACTCTCGATAAATTATATATTGAAATATTAATCCTTCCCAACAATCCATTACAAGAGTATCAATGATTCTGTGTTTATAAATTTTATCTCTTTCGTAAGAAAAGCAATGTACATACTTGCGCTGATTAGTAATCGTTGAGCATATTTGATCTTTAAGTATCATCTTTAATCGATCGATCAAGTGTTAATTTATTGTGTTAATGGTATAGCTGTTCTTTTCCATATTCTTTATAATGGAGAATAACGACAAAGTCGAGGCCGAATAAATAGATTCTATAACTATATTATAATAGTGGTAGTACTGCTAAACGTGCTTCGACAACCAAGGTCATTTCTCTCCAACTGGAGCCTCCACCGGGAATCGAACCTGGGACCACTTCCACCAAAGGCGAACACGCAGTTCACTTGATTATCCGAGAGCCCTATTATTAATAAATGTGTGCAAACATTTGCATGCATAATATATCAAATACACGTAGCATATACATTTATTCAGACGTATTTTTGTTACGACGTTTTACAAACCATTTGGCAGAAATGTAGCAAAAAAGGTATTAAGGAACTGTAAGATAATATGATGATATCGGCAGTAAGGTCTTCCTGAGCTAGGAAGCTCATCAATAGGAGTCTGTAATCAAACGAGTAGCCTCAGGAAGTTTATAGTATAATCACAAAGAAGATCTGAGGGTATTATAGATGTCAATTTTTATATGTACAAAATGCAATAATAAAAAACAGAAAAGAAAAATATGCTTACTTCTATAAAATATATATAACCTATGTTTTAAGGAGCAATTTCCATAGTGGAGTAGTGGAAAATCACAAAGTTTTTTCTTTTCTATGCTATGGCCTTCCACAAAGTAAAGCCTGAACATGTTTTCATTTAGAAGACACCAACTTATAATAACAAGAATTTATATTAAGACTGGAAAATGATCCCAATTACAGCTGATTTAATAATTAATAATAATAACGAGCAATACAACCATTACCTAACCAGGAAAACTCAATTAGCCGGGACTCGAACTCCTGGACACAATTGCTTTAGTTGATAGTTTTCGCTAGAAGTTGTGGCGTAATCAATCTTAAAAATCACCAAAAACCATTCCTTCTTAAGCAACGCAATTAATTCAGCCTTAATCTTGTCCTTACGCGTTTTAAATGTCCCTCCTTATCAGCTATTAATCCATGTCGTTTCCGCATATCAATGATAACTGTCATTTGTCTCCTCGTCCGTAAGTAAAAGAGCGTTTCCCAACGATTTCGACGTGAGTCCTCCGTGGCCGTGAGCGGAATGGTGACGAGTTCACGGGCACCTACGTGTTTCATTAAGTCATTAATCTCTCATTATCTCTAGTTCATCGCTTCCATTACGTACCAGCTCGGAAAATTTAATGCTCTACTGAAACTCACAATTCTGCTTCCCTATCTCGCGTCGCTTCTCGAGACGGTATTTTTTCCACTTCTTTCCTATAATTTACATTTCCATTTTTAGGAAATTAAATAGTTCGAAACCCTTTCCTTGCTAATTTGTTTCTTATTCTGAGAAGCAGGTTCGCACTCTACCCTATACTTTTTGAAAGTGATAGTTAAAGTTGTAATAAAATGGTTTTCTGTTGTTAAAGTGATAAGTCAAGATTTATTTTTACTTTAAACCTCTTGGAAATCGGATGTTTCGTGCAATGATGCCGGTGAAGGAAGTGCATCAATTCTAATATAAGTTCAAACGAACTGCCTATTTAATTAAGTTAATCGAAGATTTGCTTTGCGTGTGGCTATTTAACACGTAAGAATTCAATAAAACTAATACTATATACAATAGCTTCTTGAATTGGATTGAATAAAATGTGTCTTTAAAATACTCAGTCCGTAGGCTGGTTGAAACCTCATCCCCTTTGTCGTTAGCTAAGAGGGGGAATAAGGCGTTATGAGAAATAGCGTCAATAGCGCCAAAATCAATACTAAATTCCAATATAGGAAATATATCATATCAAAGTAAAAACTTAATTAATATAGCAAATGTTGAATACGCAACAATTTGCGAATTAAATATTAGTAAAAGTAATTTTTCCGTTATTTTGCTATGAAAAGTTACTTTTATAGGCGTTCTCAAAAGCTTTTGATTAATCCATGCATTTCGTGGTTTGTAATCGCGCTTTCACTCATTGTATGTATCGTTGGCCATTCTACGCATTCATCGGCTTATCATTTCGTTGATCCATCAGCAGTAACGTTTATTAAGAGGATCATAAGCTATTCGGTTTTCATGGCCCCGGATTGTTACCTGGATCCTGATGATTTCTAACTTCCCATCCACTTCACACCGATTAAACGGCATTTCATCGCGTTTGCCCTCCAGTAATCCATGAGCGCTCTCTATCATGCCTGCCCCAGTAATTCTCTCTGCTTCTTAAACACCGCAACTCCGTTCTTCTGTTGAAACCGCCAATTTCCACGGTAAAAAAGTTAATTTATTGTGCTTTTCGTTCCGTCACGATTATTGTCAGTATGTAATTTTTCCCTTGGGTCTAAACGTTCCAAGAAAAATTTTTACGCCATTCTCCACCGCGTAGTTTCGACGCAACGGAAAAAATTAGTATCGCACTTTTCCTTTCCTCCCACCTTTCCCGCCTTTTTGGACTTTCGTTGGCGCGCGCGCCAAAAAAAGGTGCCGTCTCGTGTAATTTCTTTCTATCTTTCTTCGTTTTCTCTTTCTCCCATCTCACATTCCCCATCCTTCTCTCCTAAGTCGAACTCTCCAGCCGTCCGGAGTGCCTCACCTGCAGCTCGCGTTTCTCATTTGTTTTTTCTCGTTTTTATTTCAAAAAACGTTTCGAGAGCGTAGCAGCCGAAGGGAAACCGGCTTGAACGGCGAAAAAATTACGGGTGGGGGTTCCAGTCGCTCGGACTCGGTAAAGCATTACCAGGGGGCGCTGACAGTGCCGCTGCTGCATTGCCGGGTGGGTGACAGAGGATGGCAGTGGGTGCAGAAGGGGAACGTGAGAAAATTAAAGGAGAAAGGGGTGAAGAGGGAGAGTTCAAGGAAGGCAACGACTATCCTGGAAAGAAGGCGAATTTTACTACCTAAAACTTTTGCCCCCGTCTCTCTTGCAACGCCATCCCTAACTTTCTCCGTCTTTCGCTAGCGTTCGCTCGACTGAATCAAGGAGTTGTGGAAGGAAAGTGAGGGTTGCAGAATTTAGGGGAGCGAGAAATAAGGGAAGGGGGATAAAGATAAGATACATTTGGGGTGGAGCAATGTTTGAGGAGGGTATAGATGTAGGTTTGAGCGGTATGAGAAGGGACATTGAGATGAGGAATCAGGAACATCAGCTTGACGGTTGAACGAAATGAAGACTGATGAAGGACGTTGCTGAGGTTGGGATTGATGCCGCGACCTCCCTCCTCAAATTTTAAACTCCGTCAGATGATTGATATAGATGTAGGTAGATGGGGTTGGGAGAAATATGGGAAGTGGAGAGATACAAAGGTATGGGGCATTTAAGTGAGTAGGGGAGAGAAACAGACAGACGAATTAAAATCCAACGGAATGTAATTACATACGGTACATTAAATTCAAATTAGAGGAAGGAGAATGAGAAGGGAAGAGAAATGCAGACTGACACTCCAAGTAATTTATATAACGAGAAATCTGTGATAACAGTATTCCTATCTGTAGTTCTCGGAAGGGAGAAGTGATCTTAATGTAACAAAAGGAATATAAGGGGTGAATGATTGGGATTAGCAAATCAGACTCGGCTATGGTTGAACATCACTGACATTCGGATTAACGAAACGAGATGTAGCTTCACGGAAATTAAATATTTCCCTTGAGAGTTTAATAGGTAGGTTATCTATTGTAATGATAATACATTACTATTTTTATTTTTTTAAATGATGATTTAGTATTAATATGATATAGCTTTTAGGGGACAGTTCGCGATTACTCCGGTAATTTTTGTCATCTACTTTAATATTGGCCGTAGCATCCGTACTACACCTCGGAAAGGATCCATAGGTATAGTTCTCTTGGAAGATTAATGAATTAACGGCCACCAAAATTTATAAAACGACTCAAGTACTCGTTCACAGACAAATGTGCTCTACCAGCTCCGATATTAGGATATCAAGTCAGTTTAGAAGATATTACGATGGGGAATAATTATGGCCTTTTATTATCATCGACAGCATTGTTTGCCCAATCTCAGCTCCTTATTATGAACATGGTTTCATCTGTAAAATAATTTGTTGAAATGTTCTACTCATTGTCAAGGCAAATTCATTGAGGAATCATTCCCTATTGTATCAAACGATGCTATTTGTATCCTCTCCAAAGCGTGGAGCATCAAAATAGCGTGTTTATGGGAAAGACTAATATAATATATATTCAGCGCGTACAATGCTGAGGGAATTGTCAAAAAGGGAGAAGTAGAATGTAAGGCGATGGGGAAGGTAATAGTGATGAAAGGGAAGAAGGGATGGAGAATGGGTGGAGGGGAAGAGAATTAAGAATGGATAAACGCGGGAGAGAGATCGAAGCACAGGTCGAGAGTTCTCCAAAGGAGAAAAACACGATGGATGGGGTGGTTTCCACATGAGTTGTTTTCGCGGGGATGCATACGAGCTAAGGGAAAGAAGGGGCTTTTTCCCATTGGAGCGGGACCGAAAAGGCGCGCGGAATTCGAGAAAATGGGAGCAAATGTGTGCAGCGGAATGCAGGGGCGAATGTCAGTAGAGGAAAAAATACTCTCTCTCTCCTGTAGGAAATTGAAAACGGTTTGTTGTGAAGCAGATCGCAAAATGGCCGCCAAGATATTTATTTTTTTTTCCTTTCGCGATTCATTGGGGAGGCGACGGAGGGGGGTATGTTTTGCTTGCTGTTTTCCGTCAAATTGGGGATTGGCGCACTCTTTCTCGGCGCGCGTTTCTGCTCAATGCGAAACGGCGGGATTTGGCCCGCCGAAGCGTAAGCCACTCGATAATGAAGTCTCCCGGTTTGAATCCAGATTGGGGCGTCAATGTTTTTTCGCAAATCCGTGCTCGATACGATGGGCTTTAGGCGGAAGTTCCGTACTCAATTCATAAATAGAATTATCGGTTTGTGAGACGCCGGCTTAGACTTTTTGTTTTTCGTTTCGAGACCTTATCATTTATGCACAGTAGTTCCTCTCGCTGAATTACGTTGGGTACGTTGCATTCGAATTCCACCGATGTTTTTAATAGCTGTTGCTGATGATACATCTAAAACTGATGCAAATGGAAGTGATTTATAGGTTTTTGCACAAAAAGAGGAGCATAACTAATAGCTCGTGGTATCTTTTGGTGTTTAATAATCTTACTATGGTGGCTTAAGTATATTGATCTTTTACACTTTCTTTCGAATAGGCTTTACTACATTCTTTTCATCATTATGATAAGAATGCAGGGGCGAATGTCAGTAGAGAAAAAAATACTCTCTCTCTCTCTCCTGTCAAATCATCATTTTTCACACAAACTATCAGCCTTCCATTCCCTCATCAAGAGACTAGTAGACTATCCCTCTTTCAGCAAAAGACTTTCAAAAATAATTAGCCACAATAAAATACATTGCTTCAAGAAACGGATATCCTGTGCATATAATTGATAAACTTTTGGCCCGAAATCTCAGAACTTCCGCTCTTAACCAAATTTTCTCCCCTGCGAAAGATTCCCTAAATTATAAATGGGTAAAATTGACTTTTATTCATTCTTTATCCCTCCAATTATCACATCTTCTCCCCAAAGACAAATTTAAAGCCTCCTTCAAAACTCCCCTCAACCTAGGAAAAATTTTCTGCAACGGAAAAGATAACCACAACCCCCAAGATAAAGCAGGTGTTTACCTATTGAAATGCAAGGACTGTAAAGCAGCCTACATCGGTCAGACCTCCCGCAGCTTTTCCACGAGGACTAAGGAACATTTTAGGTGCTTTCAAAATAATTCTTCAGTTTCACATTTCTCGAAACACCTATTAGAGAGCAATCACTCCTCAGATTTTGTCGCAGAAATCCTCCATATCGCCACCAAAGGCCGCCGACTCAATTTCCTAGAACAACTGGAAATTCGCATACATTCCCATGCTTCCAAATTTAACTTAGTGAATGAGCATCTTTTCCCTTCTCACTCCCCGCTGATAAACTCTGTCCTTTCTTACAATAAGGACGTCCCTTCCTCTTTACCTGCTTAGACCCTCAACTCTCACCACCTCCTTATTCCCCCCCTCCTCCTCCTTCCCCCCCCTTCTAACCCCCTTTTCCCCCCCCTTCAGCTAGCTAGTATTTAAAGGGTTTGTTTTATAGTTTCTTCACCAGAAGGTGACAATCAATCGTCGAACCCAGTCGTGATATTGTTTTTGTTAATAAAAACTTTTTGTGGTAAAAGTANACCTCGCCTGATTCAGTGAAGTTTATTATGATAAGAATTTTTAATCTCTATTTCCATTGTAGTAGTGCATAGCGACGGTTTATTTTCTTCAAGAATTCGTGCAAATAATTCTTTCGGAATCATACAAAAAATTATTATTATAAAATTATTATTCAGAATCATTCTAAAAATTAAATGTACGAACTCTATCTTTCTGGTATCGTCTTGGAGATGAAACAGAAATATTGAGAAGTAAAAAACTGCCGCTTTGAGGGGACTCAACAAAGCATTGGTATGTTACACATTTTAACTATTGTTTTAAATATCCATCTCATTCAGTTGAAGAACTGGCATAATGAGGAAATGAGGAAATAACTATGGAGGATTTCATGGAATGGGTTCAAGACTGTTTAAAAGTAAAAGTACTGTTAAAGTGATCGAAACCGAAATTCAGACAGTAATCTACACAATGGGTTCAGATCACCTTTTTCATCCATATATGTAATTCTGTACATATTAAATAGTGTAGTAAATTATGTGGATAATGAATAAGTAGTAAGTAAATCATTGAAGTAGTAAACCGTATGTCTCCTGGCTTATTGTATTAATTTTTCCAAAAGGGTTCTCAATCACCCCTCTACGAGAAATTAAATTAGTCCAAGTTCTAATCTTAAACTTATATTTACGATAATAACATAGTTCTAATAGCTTATACGGATTAACTGTTCGTTTTCTAATTTTATTTCACATTTAATCTTTTCCTTTTGGCGCTAGTATGCTGTACAAAATCCTTTCCATCATTATCAAATGAATTTTAAACTTTAAATGACAATTTCTAACCTTAAATGTCAATGCCGAATTTTATTTACTTCAGGAGTTAGTAAAATAAATTACTTCGGAAAGCCTGAGAGTCACTCTCTGTTCCAACTGCAATCAATGACAGAGAATGACATGCAGTTGCGGTGCTTGCATTTACTACTCACTGTACCTTTCATGTTTACGTCAACGTTTCTTTCATATAATAGTCTCTTTATTTCAGATAAAGATTTTCTGTGAAAAATTCTTATGTGGCTACCTTGAAGTAGTAAATGACCAACTTTTCTACTGTGATGCAAATTGCTAGTCTGGTAATGCCTCGCCACGAAATCGCTCAGACGTAAGATCAAGATAAGAGCTTATCTATTATTAACCTGAAAAATGCTACGCTAGCACACTAACTCTATTATTTGAAGGCGTGCTGCTATCATTCTATTATATTATAGTCAGTGATTGTGGAATCGCTTCTCCTGGGGAAATTTCCGATGCAATTTAATCAAGGAAATTATTAAATGTACTACTCATCGTAAAATAAATTGGATTTTGGGTAATGAAATTAATGAAAGTCTCTTTCTCTTTACAGGTGAGTGCCTAATTAAATATGCTCAGTCGACGCCTGGCTCGCAAGCGGGAAAAGTGAGTCACGTTTTAATTTCATCTCCTATTTTTATTCCTTAAGCACTTAAGGGATTAAAACAGAATTCCGTTAATTACGAATTTGATTAGTTTATCCGAAATCATCGAGCAGTTGCTCGAGAGTACCGGAACCGAGCGTAATAAATTATTGGGTTTAATACTACTAATTGATTAAATTAAATACCTCATTACAATCTTGACCTCATCACTATTCACTATGTTTTAGATTGGCGGTTGTCTTGTTCCGGAAATTACCTTTTCATGGATGAAGGCCACGGCTGGTTTGAAAATCATCATTCTTATTTGATTCGAATGCTGGGATTTTAAATCGCTACTCCGCGCGCCGATTTTCCCGCTCTCTTAAACCTTTCTTCTGGATGAATTGCATTCCAAATCATTCATCCGTGTTCTCTCGCAAGTTTTCTTTCGAAATCATCTGCCTTCCGCGATCTGTTTCCCCTCACTAAAAATTTCGCATTCTATGCGTTTGGTTTCGTTCGTCACTCTTCATCTCTCCCCTTAATCTTCTGGACCATATATTCGTATTCTTCTCTGTCGTTCTCGATAAATTTTATTTCCTTCCCTTTCTCTTATTCCTCTCTCCTCCTTATAACTCTTTATTTCTTTTCCTAATTTTCCTTACGGCTCTTTCTCTGTTACTTTTACCATCAATGCTCTCCTATCTTGTTATTCTATCTACACCGTGGAAGGGATAAAACTGCGGCAGGGTAAGAGACAACAATAACAAAATAGAAGAACAATTATGCGCAAGCATTTCTCCGGCGAACAAATATTCGCGAGGAATTGGCCCTTCCACATCTCATTTTCCTATAAATTTCATTTTCATTTTATTCATCCTTAGTAACACTACACAAAGCACCCCATAAAGCAATCCATGCTTTTTGCATTTAAACAATCTCTTTAATCTTGTAAAATTAATATCTTAAGACTTCCATATTACTCGGAGCCCTACACATTATTGATCCAAACTTCCCTTTCTTTATCTCCTTCCATTGCTTTCTAAAATCTTCTTTTCTCTCCTTTCTTTCTGTATTTTTATAACCTTCTCGTCTCCATTGTTCGCGTTTGAAGGAAAAGAGACTTTATACTTTTTCCACAGGATTCTAATACATACACCAGGTTTCAGCGAATGATCTGATTACCTGATGACGGCGGTCATTCGCTGGAACCTGGTCGTGTCTGTAGTACAGTGTCTCTTTTCCTTCAAACATTGAGTGTTTTCACAGAACATCGCCAATTTCTGTGAATTTTATTGTATGAGTTTTATCCATTTTTCGCTTTCTTTTTCTCAATTCTTGTTAACCTTGTCTAACATTTTCGGTGGTCATGTAAAATTGCCTCAAACTCTTGTGTTTATCTAATTCAGATTCTCTCCTCTTATCTTTTTTACCATTATCAGATGAATAATGAGGCAATTTTGGTGATAGATTTCATTAAAATCTTTTGATTCCAATGCATTAATATTGATGCATTCAGTGACCTTATTCTTGGTAGCTCCACGTGTCTCAAAGTTCTGTTAATGATATTCTCTTTTAATGGTTCTTTGGACTATTACAAGAGACTTTTCCATTCCTTTTGTCTCTGTCATCTTTATCGTTTTTTTCCATGCATCTTCTTACTATCCCTTCCTTCAGCAATCTGTAATCATTCTAATAAATTTCTTTTGATTCCTTTCATTTCCTCTATGAAACCCTCCCACTTCTGCCTTTAATGCCTTCTCATGTGTTTTCCTATCTCTTCTTGTTGCTTTATTCAGTTGACATCAAACCTACACTTAATAGGTCTGGTTTTTGTACGTTTTCTCTCGTTAATTCCCCGTTCACTCACTCGAAGATTTTTTTCACATAATCAAAAGTCGTGTGTATTTAAAATCGTCTGTTTGGCCTTGACTTCGTTGCAAAACTCTTTCTTCTTATACGTATATTTAAGTAGACTTATCAAAGGTTTTGAAATAGAAATCTGCGTTTTTAGTTCGTATTTCCTGAAACACCGTTCGTTAATATATTCATATCTAAAATGTTTGGGTTGGAAAGAAAATTTTCTAATATGATGGTAGATGCGTGCGCGTGATACGCTTTAGCGTTCTAGAAACGCTTTAGGGTATATAATTAAGACCACACGCGTAGATGACATCCTTTGTCTATAATATATAATAATATAATACCACTAATGTGGACCCCAGCTAAGCGACCGTAATAAAATTTTCAATCACAGAGCAGGGTAGCCATCATACCGCTAACTTAAAATTACCACAGAAGGTTTAAGGGAGCCAAAAAATGATAGCGTTTTAAGGGAGGCATTCTTTAGTTCCATTTTCAGCCAAAATATATGGGTCTACACGGCAGTAGACCTCCCTCAGTTCGTATTCTTTTCCCCCATAACCCCTTTCGTTCTCCTTAAAACTCCCATAATGATTTTTATAAGCGAGCTTTCCCCGTTCCTCCAAGCATCGCGGCGTCGTTCTCCGCGTCAATTTTCTCGGCTTTCCCCACCATCTGTACCCTTCATCTCCCATCCTTCATCCCCACAGCCTCAAACCCCCCCTCCTTTCCGACCGACCGCTTTCACCCGCGGCGGGGTGCGCAAATGCTGTCCGGCTTTAAAATAAAAACGGAGGCGAGGCAGGGTGAGATTGACGGCAGAGCGATGCACGCCGTAATTAGTGCAGGCAAGCGCAAGTGTCGGACAAGTGCGGACTCCCGGACTTTCCTCCCTCCTTTCCCCTCTCCTCCCTCCGGGATTTACGGGTCGTTGGGCGGATCGGGGTAAGGACTTCATGGCTCCCGCCTGTTAACGCCCGGCGAATTAGGGCGTCAGGGGCTTAAAATGTTCCGACTTTGACAGCGTTTGTCGAGGCTGCCAAATATTTCGGAAAAGTTTCGTATCCCCCAGCGCGTGGGGCAATCTACAGGACTCGGACTGCGTGGCGTTCGGGAGGAATTTATTTGGTGACTCGTGATGAAGCCGTGGGAAAGAAATGGCCCGTGAAATTTGATACGGGGAATTTCGCTTGTGCGTGCGGGTGGATCCGTTTTCAAAGTGCGCTCTGCGAAGGTTACCGAGGCTTGGATTATCTTCTTTGTTAAGACTTTGTCCCGCGCACGCGTTGTGACTTGCGTAATTTATCCTTACGCTGAGTGATCTGGACCCAATGGCTGTTGTAGGCCCATTAACATGGTGAATTATTGGGAGAAAAGCTCTAAAGAGAGGTTGGAATATAAGTATGTACGGTAATAATTCAGCTAACTAAGATACTGGCGGAATGTTCTTCGCTAACAGAAATATTCTGTAACGGATATGCTATTTGGGTAAAATACAATACAGATTGATAAAAATAACAACACGGTACTGTAAGCAAGCAGTAAGAACTGTATATGTCATTTTTAACTACTTTGTAGGCAAGTACGCAAGTGCGCATCTCTTAAACATTCCACAACCTAGTCTAGCCGCGTAATTCGCGAAAACATCCTCGTTAGCTGAAATCTTTATTAGCTGCGATTCTAGATATACGAGGTATTTTGGTATTTCAATGGAAGTTGTGTAATGGCTGATATCCATAAGAGATGTCTTCACTCATTTTTGGAGAAATTATTATGTGTAATTTCCGGTTATTCAGGTCAGGAAATATTTCTATAAAATTGCATTTCATCCTATTAATTACTGTCCTGTACTAATCATTTATCATACTTCTTAATTATTTTCCAGGACATTATCTCAGGCTCTATGTTTGTCAAATTTTAAAATCTCATTTTATAAATTTTGCTTTTTATTTGTAAATAAATAGCCTAGTAAGGGAGGATAAGTATCATAGTAGAGGGTTTAATTTGATGTACATATTTTGTTTGTAATATGATACTACACTGAAACTTTTTCTTACGCTTACTTTTCGAAAAAATGTCTATATTTTTTCTGGTTATCTTTTAGCCTGAAAAATAGTGTATATTGAACGTCTGGTTAAGGGAAAGGTATGTACATTACACTCTCGTGCGCCAGCATGTTTCACTTCGGAAACTTCTAATTGGCAGGTATTTATACTTCCAATGAAGCGTCTACAACTTGCGGGATAGAAATGCTAGCAAACCGCAATTAGTCGGCAAATGACCCACTACTACTAAATCCAAGAGATGTAGCTAAGGACTTAATAATTAATTAGCTAAGGACAGTAATTTTTGGCGTCGAAGTATATGGAAACTCTTATGCACGAATATTTGCGAACTAGGGAACAGAAATATCATAAGGACATTGGGTGCTCTGGTCGGTTTTGGTTTGTATCTTGTGAAGGAAAAGTATTTGGATGTTCCTTGCTATATTATCCTCCTAAGTCGGTATATTTGTGAAACCTGAAATGAAAGTAATGTGTAGTTGTCATTTTGTGGCTACAAACTATGTGTATTGGAAAAACAGGTGAAGTTTCCATTAATTAGACAGTCCTTTTTTGACAACCAGCTCTCGACCAGTCAAAACGATATCTGATTGGTGTAATATTGATGTAGTGTGATGATTGCAGCTGTTGATTCGGCAATTCCCAGAACTTGGAAAGTCCCTCAAAGCATCACTTTCTCCCATTAACGGTGGCCTGTTTGTGCTAATAAATGCTATTTTTTCGACGGAAATCTCACTGTTTACGTCTGTCTCGTTCGTTTGACCAATGTTTGTGCGGTCTTTGCCCGTGAATAAGTGCCATTGATACATCCGTGAGTGTCTGCGGAGATTAGACTCCATGACCACTACAACGTGCATCTGCTGGTCGCACCAATTGCTCTCTTTACGCCATACTCTCCCCTTCTCTTTCTGTCGCTGTTGATTTGGTACGCACGTACGTTGGACCACGCGGTTGCACTTCGAACAAACACAATCCGCGGGACTGAAACATTGGCATAATTAGAGGGATGGAAATCCCTCCTCTCTATTGCTTCGCCCAAGGTTTTCTCCCGTTCCGAAAGTGCCTTTTTTATTGAAGCTCATTAACCAGTAGCTTTTAGCAAACTAGTCTATAATTTTGCTTCAAATCTATTTCCATTAGATTAGTTAATTTTCAATATTATTGAAGTATTGTTCTATGAAATCTTGAAATGATCAGTAGAGAGAAACTAATACATTTTATGGCTACGAATTTTTATGAATCGTAACTTAAAGCTTCTGCTTAATTGGCTGGGAAAATGAGAGAATGATCATTCTTATTATTAAAGCATGGGTTATAGCATATGAAAGGTTAAGATGATTATTATTAAAATATTTTTTTACGCTGGGTACGGCTGTTATCAATTAAATTCGTTCCCTCGCAGGTTAGTTTGAATGTAAGATGTTTACAAACATTAAGACGTTTTCAAATCTACATTTCTAGAAAATAGATTTTTCAGAAGAAAGATAGATTTATTATTAAAATGGATGTTATCTCTAATTTTTGACAGTTTCAATTCAAATCACCATCATTTTTAATATTTCGTTTTAGGTTTGTAGTAGAATACTTAACCCCCGAGAATGTTCTTAACAAGTGACGAATCGGCCTTTCGCGTGAGTTGACTCAACAGAAGTCAATAGCAGACAGTCCGCCGACGTTACCGCGATGAAAAATTCCTGGCTTGTTTGTTGGATTCTTAACCCACTTTGTTATTCATGAGAGCGGGCTCGATCCATGCACGTTAATCACTCGGTATCGTATCGGGTGGTGGTCGGCCAGCTGAAGTGGTAAACGCCGCTACTTTTTTCCATGGGTTCGGTTAACTTTTCACAAAGGCACTTTCAATAAGCCATTCTTAACCGAAAAAGCGGATGCCTTTGTTGTTCCGGATTTTCTTTTGACAAAGTAAATGGAATTTTCCGCTCGGAGTAATCGGATTGAGCCATCGGTCGCTAGGCATCACCGCCTAGCCACAATAAACATCGCACCCGTCCCTTTATGTGGCCGCCTCGTCTAACGGAAGGCCGGAAATCGTATGCATTCTGAACTCCATTGCGCCGCAACAGTGTTGCAGATGTCTCGCTCGTGTTAACTCCGCGAGATTTTCATGAGCTTTGTATTCTTGGTCGGGTCTTCTATGTCCGCGGATTCTAAATTAGGTTTGAAATGACGTAGCCGGAGTACAATACAAGGGCGGCCATTCTCCATTGCCTGCAAATTGGAAATCCCGCGAGCTAGAAAATTAGGGTTATAACTAGCTCCATCTCTCCGCCTATCCGTATTTCCCAAAAAATGCGGGTCGCAATCGAGTCCAGAGAAGATGGCCTCGCGGGTGGATTATCGCCCGACGCAATACGTTGATTCGGTGTAAATCCTACTTTGTCGCGAAACCAAATTTACCAGAGAGAGAATCCTTAATTTTCTTCCCGGACTTATTTGAGGTGGCATTAAGGTCATCAGGGGATTGGTTGTATTGGAATTCCGACCAATTTTCCGATTGTATCTAGCTCTCCGTCGTCTCCAAAAGACATGGATCTCTTTGGATATGGACCAAAATCATTGATACCATTTTCAAGGTTAATGAAGTGATCAAGCTTGGGGATATATAGGTTTCACTATAATTAAACATATACATTAGTTTAATTACAGTGAACATAGGCGCAGCATCCACAATTGGAAGCCTTGCTTACAACGTAATCCCTGCAACATTGTTCAAAAATGACGGGCGGGGCCCATCAGGATACAGTTTCATCAATAATATGCACGTTTTTTAATGCAAATTAAATTATTTTTTGTGTCGATTAAATACAATATGGGTTTTTTCATATGTAATGTTATTCATCTACGTTTCATCTATATAGATAAAATATATAACACACTCTAACAAAAACGACCTTTCTTGCAGTGTTGAGAAGTACAATTTTTCGTTTGTCGTTTGAATGGAAGTAACTCGCATCTCACTCGAGAAATATTTTTGCCATCACGAAATTTTCGTTAGATTTCCTCGCTAATTAGTTCGTAATTACTGAGATAAATTACCACATCCGAGGTATCTGAGATAAAAGAGCTTTGTAACAGGTTAGGCTAGCGATGCGTACCCTTTCTGACTAAAAATTTTGCCACTGGATTTACTTACGTCATTATTTCATAGTGCTTCGGATAAGCTAATGTGTAAGAATTATTAGTTTAGGATTTGTTCCACCACTCGTTTGCAGAACTGCTGGATGGTGAGCTTACTTATTAAAATTATTGAACATGCGAAGCGAAGAAACGACGCGTCGTTTCTTCTTCCGTCGCGACGGCTTGGGAGTTCTTCCGTTTCAGCTCGCAGTTTCATAGTTTTATGGAAAACCTAGCTTTATCTCTCAATTTTTATACTGTGAAAGGAATACACTTCCTTAGGCTCATGTGTTACTAATGCTGTACTATTATTATATTTCATAGTTGGTTTTATTTAGTCAGCTAAATCATGTTTGAGTCATCCTCAAGTTACTCATTAAAATAATTTTTCGACTTCTGTAGAGGAAGAGACTCGGTAAGATTCATGAAAATGAAAGTATCCTTTACATGTTGAAATCTTTCATACCGTATCATTGTCTATATTTAATTCGCAATGTATTTTGCGGCTCTCCTATCCCATCGTCTGGGAACAACTTCTCGCATTCCTCTATAAGGAAACTTGCTAGCGCAGGCGAACCTCTCGGAGGCGAAAATTTACGTCTGGCGGAATAAGACAGGGAAACCTCAGCTTATCAATCAAAAAATCGCGTCCTTTCCAAGAATACCTGATACGCATCTGGAGTATAAGTTTTCATCTCGTGGACATGCGTCAAAAAGCCAGTCTTTTGAGACACCGGATCTAGATGTCGCCGGTGGGCATTAACACCTCCCACTAGAGTGTGCCCTTTGCCATTTCATCATATCTCTTTATTCTTTTGAAAAAGCTCTCTTTGAAACATCCGGTGCACTCCGTCTCACCTAAACTCGCCCTTTTTACCACCGACGCGTACGAGGAAGATCGAGGCAACCGGCCGCAGACAGCCCCGGCTCCCTCATCCCAGCCGTCGACGAAACGTCGAAACACACTTATCCCCACCAAGAAACGCGGGCGGGGAAGGACGCGTCCCTTCAAGCCGCAGAACCGCGACCGCAGAATTGCGAGCCGGGAACGCGGCGTAGATAGTCGCTGTCGATGGGAGAAAGAGAGGGTGTGTTCTCCCCTGAGGCCAATAGTGTCCTTATCTCTCTTCTCTCCCTGCGTCTCGCTGCGAAATCCTCCTAAATACGACCCCTCTAATTAATCTGGATTGTATAACGGATTGGCCAACGGACGCAGACCAAGTGCTGGTTGTCTCCGAGGAGACTGTCGTCTACCGATTGTCTCCGCTTGTTCCATCCTCGCTGCCTCTCTACGTCAACTTCTCTTCCATTCCCTACCGTCTTCTCTTTCTCCCCATATGTTTTTTAGCTTCTATACTGTAATCTAAGTCGCACCTTCCATGTGAAACGTAACTTTTTCTTTCCGTTTCTTTTTGTCCACAGGATATGCGAGGGTTTCTAATATCTTCTTTTGTTTTGATTTTTTTAGGATTATAAAGGCATCTCAATCTTGCCATAATGCGCTATTAATTTCAATTATCGCAATGTAGTTCTACCGAGAAATTTAATTATTGGACGATTAAATATTTGGTATGTGGGAAATTTTAATGAAAATACCGTAATTCCTTAATTTAATTCCTTTTTAAAATGTATTCTCTCACTTTATCGTTCCTTGTTTCTGATATTTAACTCTCTTTATCTCTGTACTCGTCTTTTCTTGTACTTTCGTCTCAGCATTCATAGTCGACTGTGTTTAACTCTAGAAAAATGCCCCAGGAAGAAGCACTCTAAATGACGGCAGAGTTTCAGTTTTATGGGACGCTGTACGTACATTAATTTTTATTTGTTGGAAGTAACGAGAAACAGTGGGTGTGAATGAATAGAGCGAAGTCATTAATAATTTGTCCTTAAGATTTACAGATGAAGTAGCACGTTCTTCTCCCAAGTCTTTCATTTCATTATGCACTCTTTTCATCTACATGCCATTCTTAATTGATATGCATCCCTCTTACGGTATAATTAGCATTATTCATAACGTAATTAATTAAAGGTTTCATTGAATACTAAATCCGCGATGACAAGGAACTGTGGTTAAATGGATATGATATTAAGCCGCATTAAATTTGACTCTATATATAAAATACTGTTTGTATCAGATGTACGATGTATACATTTTATTTCTGTTATACGATGGTATTGGTTTATTAATAATGTTTTTATCCTTTCTTGCGCTATTTATTAGAACTTTCGTTTGCACTTGATCTTCGTCTTGCATCTTAGTGTTTCGCATCAATCTGATGAAGCAAACGTTACGATAACTGTCTTCAAAAAGGCTAAATCATAGTCGCAGGCTTGTTTTTCTTCACACTCGCTACTGCAATTCTCCGCAACCCTCTCCTGTTTCGCCTTACTTGCCTCATTGAACATAAACTGCTTCTCCTTTTACATCATTTCATACGTTATTCTTTTTATCTCACATCTATACGTCCACATTATATGCCTCAATATCTTCATCCGTATTTTTTATTGTTTCTGTTGCTCTACATCGCTGCGCCTCCACCATCATTTTTTAAGCCACCAGTCTCTATTTCTCCGTAATAAAGCCGTTTGACACCATGTCTGCCATTCCGTATCTTTCCTCCTGCATTTCTCCGCCCACTGTTTTTTCTTTCCGAATCTCGCCTCTATACTTGCGTCTGCCTTTATCCGTTCTCTTTGCTTCACTCTCTTTCTGTCAGGGCACCTCCTGTTTCCCACCTTATCTGCTCAGACCTATTCCAGAGTTCTCCTTCTTTCACGTTTCTCATCCTATCGTTTCCTCTCTCTTTAGCTCTCCTACATCATTCTTCTCTCTTCTTTGTCGTTCTCGCCCACTTCGTTTGCCTCGTATGCTCCGACCGCGTAGTTCTTTTTCCCTTTTATCCTCCGCTTGTTTCTTTCGAACACCTCTTAATCCGTCAGCCGCCGCATTCTCATCCTTTTTCTCTCCGAATGCTATCCAATCACCCTCGTGTTTTTACTCGGATATCCTTTTCTAATCCATTGCAGACTGCTTGTTTGGGCGATTAATCCTCGTGCCATTTAAAGATGGTACAAGGCTCACCTTATCCCCTACTTAAGTCCTCGGGTACGTGCGTCATCTTCAAATTAGGGAAGATGTGTAGGCTCTTGCATTTCTCCTCCAATCTGTTCCGATCGAATGGATTCTCCGAGCTCCGCAGTCGCCTGTCATTCGGGATTATTTCCGAAGAACATTTCTTTCTCACCTTCTGTCCGAGCGTGATTTTTCTCCGTTTCTTATCCGTCGCAGATCTTTTGATGTAGCTTATGTTTATCACCGAGGTAAATCCTCGTTTAGGCATTTTTAGAAATTCTCTAAATAAGTAATTCCCGCAAGCGGCAAGGCAAGGCAATTCTTGTGCAAAAAGTCTTCCCAAAATAGGAACTTGGGACACCGACGGAGGGTTTCAAATTAATATTTTGTATTTGTTGCGTTTACGCCCCATTTTCCTAGAACTATCGTGGAGGTCATAGATCTTGAAGGTCGCATAATTAACGTACTGACCATACATTCTTTTCTTCGATTCTCTGATTAGTGCCATTCTTAAGGGCCAATGGGTCTCTATGTGGAATAAGTTTGATTGCGGTTTTATTTTTTCTTAGTGATTTGATCGTTATCTCATCGAGACTAAAAATATCCATTCAGAAACATTCATGTCGTATATGGATTTACGCTTTTTGTTAATTATACGTGCATGTGTTTGGCTCTTAGCATCTATGGACACGGAATTTATCTCCGCATAAATGGAAAGGACTTCTTCGACAAGATATGTTTTTTCTTCACCTACGATTATAAATCTCAGAATTACAGAAAATACCAGCATTAGACATCTTTTTAACAATTCCCTGTATGAGAAGTGGTCTTGTTAGTGCTCAGGTTATTTGGATTACCTAGATTCCTCATGTGCTGCAAAATTTCGGAGTGATATCTTTAAACGAGTGTGCACATTTTTAGTGATAAAAAATCATTGCCGACCGCTGAAATAGAGTACAAATTACAGGTTTGCCGTACGTAGAAGATACTGGAGAAACGTTCTGAAAACAGGGTGTACAATATCTCGTACAATGGCAACAGATTTTTTCAGTCGACTTCTGGTTTACATTAGGTAATTTTCCCAAATTATGGGTTCCAAAATCAAGATTCATGATACACATGGGAGCCTCTTGTGCATAGATAAATACGTCAAATAGCATAATTGCTGTCAATTCATGGCGTTTATGTCAATTCACTGCCGAGTAAAATTGGTCAAATTATGCAGACGTTTTGTAAGATCCAGCGCCGGAAGTAACTCCCCATTATTGCAATGCACGTAGCAATGGAGGAAGCGAGAAGAACTAACGAGAATTAGCGGTACAGTAACGTATCCCCGCGCGTTGAAACCTCTCCATAAGCTTCGGCTTTGAAATCTTTGCAGGAGCGTTTATAATTATTTCTCGGTTTCCAACGGGAACGGTTTTAAATGGGGCTCTAACGAGCCTCAATCAGAATCATTTGGGACAAAATTGTAGCCCATTTAGGCTATCTAAACCGCATACACGAGCGTGGCGTAACAAATTTTCCGAACCGTTTCAACCACATCCTTCCATCAAAATAGGACTGCTTTATCACGAAGGGAATCTTCTATCATTTTCAGGGAATTTCCCCAAAAACCTAACCGCCGCCGTTGTCTAATTTTCAGAACTAGACTCAGCGATTACCAATTCCATTGAGTGAGACAGTTTAGTCAATCCGAGCAAAATATCGCGGTTGATTGTTAAGCTATTTAATTGTTTTGCATTAGTTTTCGTTCGTACTCGGCGCAGATGAATTTGTGTTTTACCAATCACGAGAGCGCAAGAAAATGGCCTGGTTATCTTGCTATTCATCGAGCAGCCTTTTATTTCCCACTTCCGTGACCTACCGGCGATTGTGCGGTCGTTTTTTTTTACCCAACTCAGCGAGAATAGTTCGTTATCGAACGCAGAATACGTGCCATGATTTAAACAAGTGACCCATCCGCGTATTAACTACTTCCTCAAGTGCTAGCGTTAGCGTCAACGAGGCAAAGAGTGGCTTGATTAGATTCGCTACGGGAATTCCTTCTGCGTTGCTAAATCAGGGTGGCTATTACGGTCAATTTCGTTAGCCCAAATTATTTATCCTTACACGAAACGCACGAGTGGGACATGATTAGAGGGAGGACGCGACCTGTTTCTCCTGTCGTTCTCCTTTTTCGTTAATCTCGTTTCTTTCTCTTTCTCTCGTGTCCTAACGAGGATTTATCAACTGTGATCTGAGGTCTTTTCTCATTTTCGGCAGGTAAATGTGCTATGATTATATTCCCCCTGAAAATATGTTAACGATATTGGAAATTTTCTTGAATTTGAAGTCTTCTTTGGTGATTCGTTCTTTCACCGTAATGAAAGCTGATTTTTCTCTGAAGGAATACATGCTTTCCAAAAAATGCCCATCCTGACCCCAACAGGTAGAAAACTTGGATTGGAAAAAAAAGAATGAGACTTAATATCTTAAAGTATTATTGGTATTGTTAGAAGTGCTTCGACATCTAAGGTCATTCCCACCGGGAATCGAACCAGGGACCGCTCTCGCCGATGTCAAACGCGTTGCTTACTTGGCTAACCCTATATAATCTCTACTCCCTGAATATAATCTCCGCTATGAGATCAGTATTTCAATCGATCGCTGAGACACGACTTGTCTTTTCTATCGTCAGGAAAACTGCGTAACACATTTAAACTCCGGAGAGCTCATGGCATCGCAGGATAGAATTAGATCTGATCTTCAGATTTGTAGAATTTTAAATTTAATTAGCACGAAAATTCTCATGTAATTAGAACGAATTATTTGGGATAGTTAAAAGTTGGGTGAGTAACCGACTTCTTTCGACTCTTTTGTTTCGCGTTCGTGTCTGCGTGAAATGCGATTTTGAATCTGAACATACGGATTGATGTGACAAAATCCTTTGTTTCGGCCTCAAATTTGTGGCACCTCTTCGTGGTGAGGAAGTTGTGCAACATGAGAGTCGTTTTAATTCCTCTCTCGACTGATTGTTATAAATTGACTTCGGTATCTACGTAGAATATCCGTACCAGAAATTCATAACTTCCTCTAGATATATTTATGGACGCCGCGGTTAATTTCACCCAAACTAATTTCTGCTTATTTCCCCTGCTTATTTCTAACGAATTTTGATTCTCTAAAGCAAGAAGCAAATCTCTTATCATAGCAGGGATTTACAAACAAGCCGGGTGGGCATTGGTGACCAATTCCATGCGATCCAGTAGTCAGTTTTCGTGAATGTTTGATACTCTTTTCTGTCTCGTAGGCCGATAAATGATGTGGATGAAATCAGATTGTATTCGAGAAATTCCCTGATTTGTACATATAACACAATACTAATTGAATGACTATTGTAACAATGAAATTTAATTTAAAATTTCTATCAATTATTAACATTCAGAGATATTTTATTAAAAAAACGTTATCTACAGTCTGCAAGTCTTAATGGAATCAGGGCATGAGGTGAAAGCTCGGACAATCCTGCAACAAAGGACATTTTGAAGAATTCTGTGCGTCTAAGGAAATAATGGAGTGGTTCTGTTATCCACGAACTCCCTCGCACGGTGGAGTTCGGTAATTTTTCCGAGTTAATCCACGAAACTCCACGTCAGTAATACATCGAGTTAGTTTCTTCTCCGGAGAGTATGTGCAACGGGTGTCGCTTAGGATTCCGCCCAAGTGACTCCTCCATCTCCTCCCGCCATTCCTCTCCCCTTCTGCCGCTCAAGACACAGGATTCCAATGTCCACTCGAAGCAGGGTTTGCAACTGCCGACTCGAGGCCCTCTATTCTTATCACGTCCTCTCTCCACTCCCACCCCCTTTCACCCTCTCCTCGTCGGAGATTAAATTCCCCCCCTTACCTCCCCCTCCCATTCCATGGCTCCCCTCTCCTCTTGGTAAACACGGCCATTAATCCCCCGTAGTTGAACGAAGCTGCTCTAATGCCTCGCATTATCATCGCCGTTGCGCGTAATCGGCCTTCGCTTTACGAAACAATTTCCTTCCCAAACGGTGCCCCCCCAACCCCCCCTCGTCCACACGTCGATCCCCGTATTGAGATAAGCGTCCGAGTGATCGATGACGGTCGACTCGGCGGAGGAAAAAGGGCGGGAGCAGAGAGTGGGGAATGTTTTGGAGAGGGTGGTGTCGGAGAAGGTTGAGAGGTGAGGATGTGTGCATTAGGAGGAGAGTTTTAAGGAGGAAGGCATGAATAGGTGCGTGGGAGAGGATGGTGTTCGTCGGAGGATTGATGGATATGCGGTGCGGTGGGGTGGAGAGGTCACCGGCGTGGTGGTGATACCCGCGTAGCTCATCCGACCGAAAGCTTACAAGTTCGGCGTCTTAACGCGATTCTAAAGGAACATGTACTACAATCGCGTCTTTCGAAAGACTTCTCAAAGTTTTTCTTTCACGGTGCACGTCAGTACTGATTCATGTTTCGCTGGACGCTTAACATTTCACAATGGTACCTCGAAGTTTCAATAATTTGTCTTATCAAATTCCTTCTCCGAAGTATGATTTCCATCTCTGTAAAGTATTTAGCTCGAAGGCTGGTATGAACCTTATTCTCTCCATCAGTAGACAAAATTCTTGAAGAAGGAATAAGGTTTACAAGTGAAGATGAGGAGTGAGACAATTAGCCCGTGCTTTTAACGAGAAATTCTCCTCCNTCGAAAGAAAAGTTCCTTCACTGGTTTCCGTGGCTACATTAGTACTTACAACATCTATATTTCTATTTACTGAAATAGAATATTTTCAGAAACCACAACCCTCACAGTGAATAAATATTAATCTTTTTCATGTTTTGTACGTACTTGATAGTTTAATCCTGTTTGTAACTGTGTGAGAACTAGAGAGATATTCGATTTCTCTTACGCACGATATTAGTTACCTTTCATAATTGTAACCACTGAAATATGAATTCCGCCCGAGAAGTTCCTGGCATAAATGTGATTTTTTGTTCATATATCTACCATAAAACTTCTTCTTTTTCTTGGTAGACTTTTGAACATTTTGTAAACAATCATCTTTCTTATATGTACATAGTCATCATCAGGTCTGATGATTTGACCTGATGATGACTGTGTACTAGTTGAAACCGGTCGTGTTAAGTGAAATATAATGTGGAATTTTTTACAAAGTGTTTTTCTTTATTCCTACTTGATGGAATTCCACAAAGTGGCGGCGGGCTCTACAATCTTAGGTTCTGCCTGAGAACGATGGTGGTTGGAGTCCGAGATAATAGTTCTCCAGTTAAAACAGATCAGCTAGTAATCTATACGGATTTAGTAAACGCTGACAGGTATTGATCCTTCTCGGCGTAACTCTGGCATACAGTGTTATCCTGGAGCTGGAAATATGTCTATTGGCGGGATATACTCTTGCTACGCCTCGTAACAAAGCTGTGAAGTAAAATATCTTGAGTCATCTAGAGTTAGTGCTTTCGTTTTGAAATTATGCTTTGCTCATGTCTTAAAATTATGTAGATATTTACGCATACATGGACCGATGAGAAAGACTGAGCGTTGTCGATGTTTCCTCGAAATGATGTTCCCTTATTTCAAAATCAAAAGGGAGATTTCATAGATATGCTGATTCATGATTATTACAACGGCGCTCCTTTCCAATAAGAGCATCCCAGATGTTCTCATGCATTTTACAGGAAACCCCACTGTTTCACTTGTTCTCTTCCTGTCTCCCTGTGGAATTTTATTCTCACCATGACGGGCACAAATTCGAACGCGGGATACAAATTTGAGGGTAAATGATGTTCTAATTATAATGAGCCAAACCTTGACACCCATTTTACTCGTGCTTTTTGAATTATGCGTGATATTTTTTGAATGTGTTTATTCGATCATGCAATAGCTCGTTAGATATGATGTTATTTTTAAGATATTGCAGCTGTTTCTGCATTTTACGAGTATATGTACGATTGCATGCAATGGACTTCATTGACCTCAGATCAAAGATACTCGAAGAAGCCGATGGTCTTTTCTGTTGTGTATGTACGGAAGGTTTTACTATCTTACTACGTATAATGTAGTGAAATTTAGTTACATTGAATGTTTCGTAGGTATGTACAACTTATATTTTAAATTGGTTTGGGAGTGTAAGTATTACATACTTCACGCTAAAGGAGTAGGAACGAACATTTGGTAATTTTCACTAAAAAACTTTTCTGTGGAAATTACCAAGTGTTCGTCCCAATTTTTTTAGTATGGCACCATTCCAAGCTTTGACGTATTAGATTCATTACATACTTTAATTTCAATTCTCCATTATATCTAGAATATATAATAACGTAGTTATAAGTAAGTATGAACTAACATATTGGGTTTTGGTGAGTGAGCATCGGAAAATCTGGCCAGGATAAAAAGAGGTCAGAAGGTGGGTTCTCGACGCAAGAAGAAAGGATAGTGGGGGAGTGGCTCGGTTGTAAGGGAAAAGGGTGGATCAAATATGGACTTTGGTATTCCTCCTCAGTGAGCACATCTATCAACTTTTTTCTACCGGGCCCACGCTGCAACCAATTACTCCATCTTTGAAGGGAAGTGGTTAGGTGCCACGGATGCAGCCGAGAGGGTGCGGCGGGGGTTGTTTGGTGAGGGAATGAAACGCCTTTCTGCCGATGGCGGATGCGACCAAAAGGCCCTCCGGTTCATCATTTCGAGGGCCTTTTTGACGCCACGCCCACATTGGAAAGGGTGAAGTCCGTCGACTCCCGTGTTCCCCGAAAAGATTCCCCTATATATATTTTGGAAGAATGACGGGCGAGGTTGATTTATTTTTTCCTGGGCGGTTAAGTGGGGCCAATGGAATATCTGGTAGGGTGAAATCTGTTCGGTGATAAGAAACGGAGTGAGTTTTTCCAGGGGGTTGATACCGATCTCCGGAATTTTAAGTAGACTTCTGATAATGGAAGGATGATTATTTCTAAGAGGAGAGTGATGTTCCCTAGAACGTCTTGTCACATGATAATAGGGAGATGTTTCAAGGGTGGTTATTAATTTAGCTATTTAGATCATCGCTTTCACACCATATGGTGGCTAATGTTGGACACACACGTACGCGCTTAAATATATACTGTTCTTCATATCGATTTTTTCATCGCTTCTCAAGGTTGTCCACGTCTGATGTACGCTTAGCTTTCTCGTGATTATTTTCGGCTTCTCTTATCGATATCTTTATCAACATCAAGATAATGATGAGGTTAGAAAGAAAATTATCAAGTAGGAAGTCGTGGAGCCTTTTCATTCTTAAAACAATGAAAACATTCTTCTTTTTATACATTGCTGCGGGTCTCTGATCAATTCGCCGTAAACCTAACGCGTCATATCTCACTCTTCTTTCAATGATTACCTTCCACTATCGAGTAACTTACACCTCTCAGATGTTTGAGATAGATAGTTAAGATCAAATTCCAGAGAGTAACGAACAGTTGCCTCGTGTTCACGAATTAAAAATTGATTTCCCACTGAGATTTAGGATCCTAATGTCGGATTTAGCTGATTTTTACGCAAGTCAACGTAGGTGAAATTCGCATAATTTTGAATGGAAAACGCGAATGGTAACCCCAAATGAAGGTTAACAAGATTGTGTTGAACGTATTTTCGCAGTACCTTGTATTTATGAAACAGGCATAACCCATTTTGTATTTATGAAGTTTATTTCCTGTGCCTAGAATTTCGAAAGAAAAGTTCCTTCACTGGTTTCCGTGGCTACATTAGTACTTACAACATCTATATTTCTATTTACTGAAATAGAATATTTTCAGAAACCACAACCCTCACAGTGAATAAATATTAATCTTTTTCATGTTTTGTACGTACTTGATAGTTTAATCCTGTTTGTAACTGTGTGAGAACTAGAGAGATATTCGATTTCTCTTACGCACGATATTAGTTACCTTTCATAATTGTAACCACTGAAATATGAATTCCGCCCGAGAAGTTCCTGGCATAAATGTGATTTTTTGTTCATATATCTACCATAAAACTTCTTCTTTTTCTTGGTAGACTTTTGAACATTTTTTAAACAGTCATCTTTCTTATATTAGAAATATACATAAATTGCTCGTAATTTACAAAAAGTTTATGTAATGCTTATAAGGTGAATTCTTAATTTAATAAATTCTTAATGGATGCCAGAAAGCATCATCCCTGGATTCATTTGGATACCTATATACATTTGTTTTTCGGTGTTATTAACTCAAAGAAATGGACAGAAATATAAATCAGTCGCAGGATTTCGATTAAAAACCTCATTTCTAGATGACGCGAATGACAAAATTTATTTTACTCGATTTTTTATAAACAAATATATCGATTTTGATCTCCGGAAAGTGTGTACGTTTCTGTAACCGGAGAATATTTTTGTTTTTCTCAATTTTCTGCAAGGAAAAAATATTTCCCGGCCAACATAGCGGAAATAGTGGGTTTCAATCTATCGAAATGCTTATAAGCCGTAAATATTAGCTCTTCTGGTCCAAGTTATCTGCTTCTCCTCTCGATAAAGGGATATTTTTTCGTCTTACCTCGATTTTTCGAGGCTCAATCGCGACATCAAAGGAAAATGGGAAAATTAGGTTTCACTCGATTTGGAGTAGACGAAGTTTTCTTTGTCGCCGTCGCACGCAGATATACCTCGGATCTCATCCGTCCTTCCCCCTTTCCTCCTCTCCCCTCTCACCCCTTCCATATTATTCCTTCCATCTTTTCTCACACTCCTCTCCGTCACCCATCTCTTTGACTCCCTTCTCCAAATCACATCTTTCCCTCCCCGTCAGCATCTTATCAAATTTCTCCTGCTCCCTCTTCTCTTTACCACGCATCTTCATAAGTAAACTTTCTCGTCCTCTTCTCTTTTTACCTTTTCTATTTATATCTCTCCTGCCTTCTCATGTTTTCTTCTCACATTTGCATTTCTTTTTACTTCATTTTCTCCTTTTCTCTATGCTTCTCCCTTTCTGTACCCAATTCTCATTTCCTACATTTTCATCTATATTTCCTTCAATACCTCCGCTTACTTTTTACTTTCGTTAATACTATAGCTCTTATTTTTTACCTGTAATTTTTTATCACTTATCATATATTTATTACATAATTATTTAGGAGCCGTTTTTGAATTATGTCACATTCAAAGGGGGGGACAGTCTAGGAGTCTGTGGTCACACTTGGTCACATTGGGTTTGACGCTCCATGGGACACTTTTGGTGACGGAGATAGTTAAGAAATTCGATAAAATACCGTGACATCATTGAAGGATGGTCCCTTACTTATTACTGAATCGAAGACGCACCCAAGTTTTGGAAGTCCTGCAGGAGGGATAAATTTAGAATAAATTGATGCAATTGTAAGATGCATGCTATTTGCCATGTCCAAACATGCCCGGATAGACTTTCGATGGAACATGCTTGAGTGGTGGGGTGAGGGACCGGTAAACTTAATCATAGCTTTTGTTGGTATATTTAAAGTAACTTTCCTTTGCTTCACGATAACACATTTTAGATCGCGGATTTAAGACACCCTAGATTTTTGGAAGCTCTAAAAACGCAGAAAATGTTGCGTATTCGATAAGATGCGGTGGATTCGGTAAGGTAGACTGGGAAATATAAGATATATCTCTGTCGATTACTGTTTTTTTTCTTCTAATAGGTTTATCTAAATTTCTTTTAATATTCTTGATTATATTCTATTTTAATACTGCATTGTCTTGTTTTGTAGTTTACCCTTGTACTACTATCCTTATAACATAAAAGAATACCTGTTATACTTTAATCTTAATCGTCTTTCCTACTCTTCTTCAGTGTTCCTCTATCGTCCTCCCTTTGCGTGGTTTTAACCCCTCTTTTTGGTCTTCCCTTTACATTTTTACAGATTTTCCCTCTCACATATCCCGTCGTCTCTCCAGATATGCCTATTCCTCTTCTTTATGCCATTCATCATATTCCTCTTCTTTGCGTAGTCTCTCCCTCCATAGCTTCCTCCTCTCTCTCTCTCCTTAGCCTTCCTTTTCCCTCCTACTTTATGAACCCCCTTCCACTCCTTCAGGGTCCCGATGGAAATGCCCTCTACCCTTCGGTGCCCCGAAGCGCCCATTTCCTGCTCCATCTTCCCATAATTCCCTCCTTAACCTTAGTTCCCTCTTTATATTCTCCCGCCCACCCTCACCTCTCATTTACCTTTATTTTCCAATCTCCTTATTCTTTCATGTTCTGTTTTTCTCGGGGATTTTTCCACGTTATCGAGTCTTCCCCCATATTTGCGTCTTGTTTTCTCTATGCGCCTTCTTTTTCTTTCATCTACCATCCACTTTCACTGAGCGTCCCATTATTTTCTCAGTGGTTCGTTGCCGCCGTATCTCCACGGTTGGTCTGCCTCCTTATTTTCAGTTCGTGTCTGAGGGAGTAAAAAATTGTTCTCGCTTTGTCACGCATGTTTGAAACAACGGTTATTTAATCGATGGTTAAACAACGGATATTAAGTATTTTTGTGACTTCAATGCGAGGATTGAAAAAGTGAGTAAGGAAACTTTTTCGCAGTCCTTGTTACCCTCCCGGTTATCTTTCGGTGAAAAAACTCACCGGTGGGAATTGATAGGAGCAATAATTCATTTCTGTTCCACAATATTCAATAAACTGTTTTTTACATAGAGCGTGCATAAATTAAAGTTCTAAGATTTATGAGCCGACGTGTCCACTCCGTATCGCTTTTTGTGTGGGAGGCTTCGTATGCAAATGAATGTTTGGGTGTGTTTTTCTATACAAAAAGATAAATATCAATTATTCATCCTCCTAGGATGCTGTGTTTTTCCTTATGCCCGTTCATTCGTTTAAGGTGACCTAACATATTTTAAATATTGGGTTATAGATAGTTATTACGCTTTATAATGTCTCTATAATAGGATACTACGTGTATTTTCTTTTCAGTTATCTGCACCGATTACTAAATTACATAGATATTTTATTTTAAATTCCCAAATCTTAAATCAAATTCTAAATTAGCTCCTCTTAGCGTTGTGGATAACTATGTGCGATTTCGCCCTTATACATTTACATTTGCTATTTTCGGTAAGTAATGGTGAGATATGGTAATAAAAGGTCTTTAGGAAATAACATTTCATGCACTGGCGTGTATTCATGTGGGCATAAGGAAACACAAGTTAAAAATGTACTTCATGACTGTTTTTCGAGCCAAGAAGATCTGAGGATATAATCAGTCACACTTATGCAATTTAAGGATTTTTAGATTTTAGAATTTCCTTTAATCTTGCGGAATGAAGTATTCGTATTTTACAATTGCAAAAGCGTCCGGATAAGCGAGTCTACTGTGTTTTATTTAAGTTAGAACAGGTGTAAAATCATTTTAAATTCGCTCAGCCGTATTGGGTAAGTACACATCACCATCCCTGTCATCGATTTCACTCCATGCCCAAATGTAAAAAGCAACGACGACATTTAAAGGCGACGTGTGAATTCACGTCGTCGCTCTTCTCTCCATAATTTTGAAAGCCTCGACGCGTTCTCCACCTTTTTTCCATCTTCGACGCCTCTCTCACTCAAGCGTCTCCTCGCCGTCCATCCTTTTTCCGATCGAGGGGCGTTTCCCACGCCACCTTCGGAGGATAAATAATAAAGGGCTCATTATCTCCGGACCATCGTAAACAGCCGCGGGTAGCGTTGCTAACGAGGCGCGTTTGTCGTCCTGATGACTCCTTTTGCCGCGGGACGCTGCGCCGTGAATCCATTCTTCTCGTCGGGGCGAGCCGAATCTAATTTGCCTCACGGAAATCATTTGGGAGGCGGTTTCTACGTTTCCTCCTTTACGGATACTCTCCGCTAGAGAGGGAATAGCTAATGGATGGCGCGGAGGCGTCGGCATAGCCGTGGATCCATTTGTCTGCCTCACACCGAGCCAGGCCGTTACTCATTCTCGACCTTCGATGACAGTTCGTTACGTTCGATATGTGTCACGCGTACCGCTTGCCATTTCGTCCCAAAAGTACGAGGCCCAAACCTCTCTCTCTCCCAGTTTCTCTCGCTAAACCCTTCCGAAGTGCGATGCTGTTTCTTTTTCCGCCCTCCACCTCCAGTTGATTAATTGTTTGGAGCAATAAGTAATGATTAATAATAGGCGGGGGATGGGCCGAATCAACGGGCTGGAGTTATCGGGGAAAGTTTCCTTCCAAGGTGTTATTGATGCTTTCGAAATATCGCGCGTGGAAGTTTGATAAATAAATTGGTCAGGCGGTAGGGAAAGTTTGATCAAAACGCCGAGTTTTCGTTGGAATGGAAGGATGAATTGTAATGGAATACGGTTCTCGAACACGTGCGAGCAGATGTAGACAATTTATTTTTAGTATTTTTGGGTAAAGTTCTTCTCTATCTGTGTATCGTTCTTAATTTGATTTTGTAACATTGAAGGTATTTTAGATACATCTTCTATTGTCACTTAATTTTATTTAATTCATGTTATTACCGATTGGTTGTCGAAAAATATTTTTTTAATTGTGAAGTTCTTCTCTGAATTAGTGGTTTAGATGGAAGATTTCATAGTTTCTATCTCATTCGAGGAAATGGTGTATTTATTAGTTGCGCTAATTCTTGATTTAACCAATAAGCGGGAAATACCATATGCAATCTGCTGCTCCCATGACCCTTTAATTATAACTATATGAAGATTATCCGCTAGTATGGGGGCTACACCTATTCAAATTATGATAGCTAAAAACGAGGTAAATTTTTCTAGCGTTACGGTCGTAGTTTAAAATTTAAAAACGCATTATCATGAGATACTTTGCTTCCGTTTGGAATAAGTAAAAACTGTCTGCAAACTTGTTAAAACGATCATATTTGTACTTGGTAATGTGTCAGAGAAAAGTGCTTTAAGATGATTTCCTGTTGATAATTAAACCAATGTAAATCCGAATTATTCTAATGCGTGTTAAAAAAACTTTCGTTTCAGAGGTTTCATGATATCAATATAATGAGATGTGCAATTTATGTACTTATCAAAAAATGCCTCCTTATTACCAGCTACAATGGGCTTCTAAAAATCAGCTTCCATGTGTCTTTATTTAGATTAGAATTCTGGGTATTTCTAATTTACAACCTAATGATGTTAATTCTTAATAAGTTCGCTTTCACACATATGGACCTCTCGTCGTATCGACGTTTTGGAATCCTCCCAGAAGAATCTTAATTTATTATATCCTTGGGACGGAAGGATATTTATTCGATACGCAAACATCGTGTCCAGAAGTCATTTGCATAGATGATGAGGCTTGTTTTCTTTTTCTCCGTATAATTTGCGTCTCGACTCTGCCCTCTCAATAACTTAATACACGCTCCATTCCCATCTCCCAGCTTTCTTCACCGCTAGACTCCGCTTACTTTTAGCAAGTACCATCATACGCTTTCGTTAATTAATTTCCGCTGCAACCCGGAATCGAGAGCCCAAAGCGTATTCAACAGTTTAATAATTTCTTCGGCGCCCTCTTACGGGAATGAAAGAAAAACTCTCACAGTGACGGCCTAAAAAAAAGGAGAAACGAAACATTTTAATACCGAGCATTGCACAATGTAACTCCCTTTTATTCCTTCCTTCCGGGAGAGTTTCGCATTAATTTCGCTTTTTTCATCCCGGGAGTGAATTACTTATTTAATTCACGACATTCGGGGCCAAAAAGTTTTTTAACATCGCGATCCGGAGAGTTCAGAATTCGCGACGCTGGGGGAAGGCGTCGCGCGAGGCATTCTACCCTGGCCACCGAGTAATTTCGTACCTTCTCCTCCTCCTCCTCTTTATTCCCACCTCCCAGAATGCACCGCACTTGCACGAGTTGGAGACGTATCTCTCATTCATCGCCGTTCCTACAGCAGCGCCACTTTTCGCCGCACTCTCTCATTACTCCATCTCTCTCCACCCCTTTCATTTATGCAAAACACTTCACACATCCCACTACCTCTTTGGCTCGCGTTTTGTGCAACTCTCTTTCTCTGAAGAAAGATTCGCGCTCCGATGCCCTTCGGCCTATGCGGTTATGCCTTTCCATAAAAGAGCGCGAGGTGGTTCTAAAGCGATTTATGTCCCCCAAAACGCCAAGTTTTTCGAAAGATCCAAAGGGAGGCGGAGGAGTGTCCCGCGTGAAACATGGCGCTCCCGAATCGCTTCTCGAGTCCCTATATGCTTTATTTGGTTTGGAATTATGGGCGTGACGCAAATAGTCGTCCGCCTGCGAGAATTCCTTCCCTCCGTGACGGGGTGAATTATTTGCGGGGATGTCCTTTTCTGGGTTTTTTTCTCCTTTCTCCTTAGACCGGAATGCTTCCAGACGTAGAGATTTGGCGGGGGTTTTTGATGAATTACGTCACCAAAATGCGTTTCTGTGCGGCGCTTCTGTAAGATTTACGCGCGTTCGAGATGTATGGGAGGGAAAAACGTTTCAAACTTGTAGTTGATTTTTATGGCCAAGTGTCAGTGTTTTAACCCTCTATGACCCCGAGTGCCTTTGAAGTCATGTGTTAAAAATGTTGAATCTTTTCATTTCCCAGCTTCTGTTTGTTATTGGCCCTGCAGATGACATTACGAATACCTCCTTACGAAAAAATCCTTATTCACAGTTTTAATTTATCTAAAATAGCTCTTGGAATTTAATATCTTGTTTTCCTTATGAAATCGTTCGAAGAAAACATACCCTTTATATCTTCTAAACTTTTCGAAATGGAGTATTCAAAACGCATTTAATCGGTCCAACTTGTTTTTGAAATAAGTTCTACTGTCTTTTTAAACCTGAAATCGACAATTAAAAAAAAATTCACCCCTTACTTTAAATCCTTAAATTTAATGGTAAGTTAAACTGATTTTAGTAAGTTAAACTGTTATATCAGATAGATATGTTTTTACTCCTAAAATAATTTGCGAAATGTGTGGAATCTTTCTTATTCCTAATTCATATTTTTAAAATACGGCTAACATCGTAAAATTGTGGTTTTATTTAATTTCATATAAATTTGGTAGCAGAATGAGAAGAAATTCATGTACATTTCATACGCGAAAATAATCGATTAAGGAAATAGAGTTGGGGTGCATGCACCCCCTGCCACACGCCGAAAGGCGGCTTGCAGGGTACGCACATAGATATGGACATACATTAGGCATCGGTTGGTTTATGCGTTAAGAAATTACATTATTAACCTTTTCTTTACTCCTCGATCACCTGTGCTTATATCACCCTACAACTTTTGTCATTGTCTAACCGTTGGCCTCTTCCCAACCATCTTACCTTCCATTGGTTGTAGACGGAAACATTCCTTAAAATTAGGAACATATCTTGAAATTTCTAAATTCGGACACCTAGAAAATATTTAAATCTCGCTTTGATTCTTAATTACGCTATATTCAGAACTTAATGAACACCGAAGCGCCGTACCCTGGCGTTTGCTGAATGTGCGTATGATTTCTGTCGCCAAAGAGGGAGTAAAAACTAAACATTAGACAGGAGAAGTTCCATTCATCATCTTAATCGACCGAGACCTCAACAGATTTGTCATTCGACACGGGTATCGTTCTCAAAGTCGTGAGATAAGAAGAAAGGCGTGAAATTTATATTGAACGGCCTCGTTTTAAATTCAGCCAAGAGAAACAGCGGTTAAGAACTCCATCTCTATTTTCCCCTCTCCACTGACAGCATAATTGAATGCCGGCTTTGTTGCGGAAACTGCACACTGTTTTGAGAGGTTTTATTGAAGTGTGTTAACGCCGACCAAGTTTCTTGCGATATATAGTCTGTTGCCAGCGTCAGCCTGATATATGTCGTCATTAAGTATGTTTTGTTGCATAGGAGGTCTTGTAGAGTCATGCATCAGTACAGCAGGCGGTCTCTTTGCGCTTGAAGATGTAAGACGCTGGCGCGAGTTGAGGCTAAACGCCAGAAAAGGCGAAGGAGTCTTATAAGGAGATTGCAGATTTATAGTTGAATTGACAGAAGATAGATAACAGAAGGACGTACCCTGGAAAGAGAGCTGGGAAACTTGGGAAAGTATTGCATAAAGTGTAGAAGATATCTGTTTAATTTATTCCCTGCCTTGCGTGACATGTACTTGCAGTGTTTCTGCGCGATGCGTAATGAAGCCTTTCCGTTTCTCTTCTCTTTTGCTTTTGATTTTCAGGATAAAGAAGTCTCGTCTCTCTACAGTCCTACAGTTTTGGTTGTTTTTGGTAGCCAACGATTTTCAATTATGTATAAGTTATATTTCTTTTCTTGTATTCATTTTGAGAGAAACTGGATTGGCTTCAAATTCAAACATTGCGGATTATTTCAGCAGGCGCTTAGCGGTTAACCGTTATGTTGCGGAAAACTCCATGCACATGCGAGAAACCTTATGGGGGGGATCCCGGAAAGCCTGGAGAAACGCGTTCCCGGGTTCGATTCCACGTACAAAATGTTCTAAGCTGTGAAAGCACTTTTAACAACACTACTGCTACTAACTTTACGGGTCCTGGTCTGACTCGCTTGTCATTGTATTCTTGGTGTTTTCACGTCGCCATTAAGGTGTGATTCTACGACGTACGCCTTACTACAACTCTTTATTACTAAATGCTCAATTATTACTTCCATAGAATCGTTGTTCCTAACTCAGGGGCACCGTTAGTGAAGTCTAAATCGATGAATTGGAATTAAAAATACTGTGCATGTAATCCCATTTTCACGTTTCGTTATAGGCTTTATTGACTTACGTTACGTACAAAATAAACATAAAAAGAAGCTGTAGGTATTGTAATCGCTAAAATGGGAAAGAGTTCAAGAGATTAAAGCAATTTTACTAATGCATAAAGATTTCCCTCATGGCAAATTCTTCACAGACTGCGTAGCATAACGTAAAATAATAGCGGATGAGACGCTAATTGTACAATTGAATTAGAAATTAAGGGAGATGGGTAAGGTGAGGGATATGAGGATCTCTCCAAATGTATCTACGATATCATATGTACATTTTATGAATAACATCAATAAGTATTAATGTTCATTGATGAACATTTGTATTACATATATGGAAGTTTTTTGAGAAGCGTTTTTCTATGTGCGCCGTTCCTTGCTAGAAACTTTGGCATTCATTAAAGTTATTTAATGTTCCTTAAACACTTAAATAGTTAAAAAAACTTTGTGTTAACTTAGCCCAGAATATCTCCTCAAATTTGCACCATTGAAGGCATCGTCGATTCACTTCTTAAATGAAAACGCTCGAGTGAGTTTAACAACGAAACGCTGCGATAATTCGTAGGAAACGAGAGTCTCAGATTTGTGTTGCCGAGGTTAGAGTGAGTTAAGAATTTAACGAAAGGGAATGCAAACGATGGCGAAAGTGTTGGAGAAATGAGAGCGAATGGCGTGGGTGAAGCAGACGCGAATGAAGACTCGTGCGTGGGCTCTCCACTTACACGCCTCCAGCCCTGGCCAACATCCCGAATATTGCGCCGAAATAAATGGATTTACATGCTCAAAGGAAGCGCCTATTAAACGAAGATAGTTTGTGACACACCACTTAATTACGTCGAATTTTCTCGGGATAGCTAGAGGCAGATATCGGGCTGAAATATCTTCATCTCTTTCCCGCCAAACGCGTAACTTTTCCCGTCCGATTTTCACGTCTCCTGATTTTGAGTTATTTTAACCCCGTGCCAAATAGACCTATGTTTAACCGAGGTCCAATTAAGGTCTTCACCGGTGTTTATTTTGCTTTGATGCTATGGCATGATCTGGAAATGAAAGTAATGAGACGGAAATGTTTCATTAATTTCAAGCATGTCGCTCTGAAGGTTTTATTGTGATGTTCATTAATGTTTAAAGATAGGATTCCGTCGTATTTTACGTCAACGTAGTTGTAAGTCAAATTATTATCTCATAAATATCAATGATATTTCTTTCGTAAATGTCGTATTTTCTTTTATTTCGATATTTGTTTACTATTCAAATTTTAATTTCAGTCAAAAACGTACGTTAAATGCGTTGCTAAAATTAGCCTTTTCGCTTAATTACAGCCGGTCGCAAATGTCATTTGAAAACTATAAAATTGTATATAATACATACATTAAGTCGACATTCGCAAAATTTTATCGAAGCGTGCCTTTTTTTGGGTGAAATTATCGTAACACTCCCTTTTTCATGTCAGTATTCGCAGAATCAGGCTAACTTAATAGTGTGTGAATGAGTTATTTTATGTATTACTGTTAGGTATTTATGCTGATGATAGCCATTTAAAAAGCTATATTAACATTAAAAGGTTTAAAATATTAAATATTCTTTCAATTGGTGGGATAAGCGTACCAGTATAAGAACACTGACTATATAAATCGTTAACTGTGGTTTGTTAATATTAAAGTTTCTTTCTCATAGCTTACAATGATTTACCACCAAGTCAAGGCCGAGACCATCTCATCTATAAATCCATGTTGTTTGTAATGGGGAAAATATTCACGTCGGAAGAGATTCCAACAATATTTTAAGTCGCCAGGAAGGTTCTTCAATCGATGTGTTATTTCTTGAACGAGAATTTCCTTCATGTACTCTCTCGTCATTCTTTAATGTAGGATATTACATGTCCTCTCATGAAGGATGTACTCCAAAACTGTGGGTTATTACGGAGGCGAAGGATGTTCGTTTCCTCCGATGATAAGAGAGCAGATCTCCGGGGAGTTGGCGGGGATCTGCTGCTGCTCTCTGGGATGAGGGATGGGACGCCCTTAACACCACATCCGGTTCTCTCGACTTGCTCTCTCCTCGTGACGTCATACATTTTTTATATTTCAGCAATATTATCGCGTAATAAGTAGCTGTTCTCTAGAAGGGCGCTGGAGCGCGGGCAATTTATCTCTCAATTTCTAAAGAAAGAATGATAGACTCTTCCTCCTTCAAACGTGGAATTTCCTTCTGCTCATCGATGACTTCATTCTTCTCGCACCTTCAGCGAACGTATCGCCGCGCTTTGGCGAATCCGAGAGGTCTAATATTAACTTTAGTAGAAATCGATCTGTAAAACGGTTGCTAAGGGCGTTTGTGGCTGATTTAAGTCGAGCTAATCGTCTGAGGGAGGAAGTATAGGATAGCTTCTTAGTATTCTGCTCTAGAGAGGGTTACATTTTATAACCTAGAAATTCTTTTCATCGGAGGGAGATTTTTCTGTAGAATTAAGTGTATTAAATTTTTTCTCAAGGATGAGGAGGAGCAGCAAGAAGAATGAAGGGAGCGAAGACGTTGAAAAGGTCTTAAATTGACCAGGATTTTAACATATCTGACTTCATTCATTCTCTAACTCTCATTCCATGGTAATCCAAGCATTAAGATCCATCTGTTAAGAATGGGTGCGTTAGCTACATACAGGATCCCATCGTGTATTAAGTTTATCTTCACCGCTGAAGAGGAGCCAGAAAAATACTTCTTTCAGGGCGCGAGTAGGGAGACCATCAGTAAGTATATCTACAGACAAGTAGATTAAAGTTACTTATGTTTGATTTGGGAATTATATTATTGGACTCACTAGTAAACTCATTGACGTTATTTATCTCCTAGAGGCCCATGAGAGATCAGTCTAACTCATTTTGATTTTCTTACTATATTTATATTGACTCACGGGGGGTCTAAATAACATTGCTAGGGGTCGATTGGAGTTCGGGAGTAGATTGGTGGTCGCTCGAAAAATGTAAGCGAAAATTAATTCCATATTGTTTAAGAAAGAATGAAAGCAATGTGTTAGAAGTGGCAACGCTGTTAAAGAGACTGGTTTTTTATGTAACTCAATGGAGATAATGAGTGTACTGATGTCGCTTTAATCTCCGAGTATACTGTCGCTTTAATCTGCTAATTTTTGTTTGGTCTCCCTCCATGTTTGGATTGCCATCCGCTAAGGCGAAGTGAGAGATCTTCAAATTTTGGTCAATTTAAGACCATCTGATCTTTTAAACATCTTCGCTCTCTTCCGAGTTCTATCAGCTATACTCTGCTATATCAGACTGTTTGCGAGAGAACAGCATACCTTTTGTCTCTCCTGTGTTGATTGTTAAAATTAATGTTGATAATGCGTATTAATAATGTATGTGTTCCTAGGAAAACATAGCTCCTCCAAACCCAAACAAAAATATGAATACGTTAAAATTATTATATTTTACTCGAGAAGCCAGTGACCGTTATTTAGTGAGCATTGGGAAAAGTTCGCAAATTTCTTCGGAATAAATGGTGTTTCTTCTGGAAATTGAAAGTGGTTTTTAGCGAAATCTATTAATTTGGTCAAGTATATTTGAATAGGATGCTAACCTCTTTCATAGAATTTAAACAGTAACTTATCCTTCCCGGGTTGTACACAGTTTGTGTATAATGATTCATAAACATTTTTAGTTTTCAGAGATATTTATTTTAAACACAACGGTAGTTTGTTAGTGTAGATATGAGGCAGACATCTAGGTATCCCAATTTTTTCCCTTATAATTATTTGTGATAAAATCCAATGTTACCCTAAATTTATGGCTTTCTACAAGAAAGTGCGTAAGCCATTTCAAATAAAAGCTTGATAATTATTCATATATTTTGTCAGTGTTTCCAATAACTATATTCGTTTCGTAAATTCTTCCTAAAAATCGCTATAAATTCATCAAGGTAACAATTGATATCGTCATCTCCAATGGTTTATTTTCTGATTTTTCTTTACGGAAAGAGGAACACAGTATCCTCGAAGATAACATTTCTCTATCATGTTCAAATTGGGTTTAGGAAAACACGTATTTGTGTAATGCGTTTGTATAGTTTACTTCAACAACGCAAAAGGCTCACACTCAAACGAAATAGGAACTCCAACGGGTATCGTTCCGCCATAACCTCGTCTTACCACCTCAAGCTTTCTTTCCACACGGTTTCGCACTCTCGCAGGAAATTCCCCATCATTTTTCACATCTTCCTTGGTCCAGCGATCGCATTTTAGGAAAAAGGTGCCGAGGAAAAATAAAACCCCCACGTAAGAGGGAGTCCCGTCCGGCGCTTGGTCTCCACTCAGAAGCCCCGATATCGATCCTCGTTCCCCTATTCCTTTCTTAAATGTCGTGAAATCAGAGGACGATTTGCTGTCTCAATATGTAGGCGAGAGTTTTTGGGCCGTGTTTATGTTGGAAGAAGAGAAGTGGGAAGATATAGGAAGAAACGGGAAGATGAGGAACGGATAGAGGATAGGCGTTGAAATCGAGAACAAGGAAGAAAAGGTTGAGTGATGCGCGCGGAGAGCTATGTGCGTAGAGAGACCCTATTTCGAAGAATGGGGCGGTGACGATGGAGAAAGGCGTCTATCCCTGCCGAATTTCCTTATCTTGGCGCCCGCCGGTTATATTTCATCACGTGTGTTCAGAAATTTCTATAAAAATAAATTTGACAATCATTCAATATTGTAGTATACTAGAATTACATTATATTCTCCCTTGGAAGAATCATTATTTGTTTCTCTTTTCTAGAAAATTTCATCGTAAAATTTCGTAGAAGCGTGCATTATTTTTTCGTATTATTTAGGTAATCTTTTTTATACTGCTACTTAGCTTGCGGTATTCTAGCACTTCTCGTAGGTACATTGATACGAGATTTTTCCATAATTTGACCTCCAAGAACTCGGAAATAATCTGTTTTCTCTAACAATAACTGAATATAATAAGCGAAAATAGTTGAATACATTATTTTATTAAGAGATGTTTAGTGAATGTTGCTCTTCTTAGGGTTTTATTCAGCTAATTTTGGTTCTCTTCCATTTCATTCATCCAACCTTCTTGTTGGATTTATTCTGGTTAGCTGTTCGATAGGTTATGTTCTATTAAATTTAGAGCTCATCCAAATATGTCGAGTAGTAGTACTGTTAAAAGTGCTTAGACAGCTTAGGTCCTCACCGGGAATCGAATCCGTTTTCACCACAGTCGAACGCGTTGCCCACTTGGCTACCCGGTAGCACTCCCAAATATGTCGAGTTAATCTCAATGGTATATCTGTCAAACATCTTAAACAGCTTATGAGAGAATGATTTGGCCATGGTAGAAAAAGATTCTTAACGATCATTGGCTTGAAAATAGTTCAGCTTCTCTCTCTCATAAAAAAAATTAGCTTTCACTCCAAATTAACTGTATAACGCAACCGATTTTATCACCATCGTATGGATTTCAAAGTGAAATATGCGAACGTATGGGCAGACACATATTTCCAGGTGTAGACCCTCAGGGTTCCTTTAGTATGCATGCAAATTTTCAAGCCTCCATTTATGATGGCGTTGAAGTTATGGCCTCGGCACTCTGACGCGCAGTTTTATTATTATATATTACGATTTGAATTGGTAATTAGACTGAGCCCTTATGACAGAGGAATAAAGACTTCGACTTCCGTCGGAAAGTGGTCGCCATAAATTTTATATCAACGACTATGTGCCACACATCCACTCCTCCGCAGTATTTCTCGAAAGGAAAGGAGCCCGAAGACCTCTCGCTCTTTTCTTGGGAAAGTAGGAAATACGTGTGTGAACTGTAAGAAAGGGTACACGAATCGGAATAATATTACGATTTCTTTTGAATCGAACCCCGAAACTATTGTCGAAGTTTTGACTGGAGGAACGGAAAGTAAGACCTTAGAGCTTTCGAATTCTCTTTTTTTATTTGAGGAGGTTTTTTGAGGGTAAAAGTGGGAGGAGCGAGTTCGCAGGAATTGAGTCCCACCAAGATTCTCTCTCTTGTACAAGTTTTTTTTAAGGTTTCTCAAGGCATTCTTTCTCTTCTCTTCCATTACTTTCGGGATTTGTTCCCTCAGAAAACTATTTGAACAGATTTCGAGTCTATAAGGATATTGCTCGGTGACGATTTGTCCTTGGAATTCTCAAGCGTTTCGCTTTCAAACCTTTTTCCTCCTGCGTACCTCTCTTACGAACAGCATGCTGCACTTGGGAGTGACTTTTAGAGTGACCAAGACCATTCCGGACATAGCTTCGGGATTTCACTTCTCCAAGGGAAACTTGGTAGTCTATGCGGTTCAACCTCATACATATGGTAGCTTCTTTCCCAACAAACGCTAAAGAAACGCCGTCTGCGTATTAATTACGATTCGTAATTTATTTTTTTAGGGAGAGAGATAATTGGTTATCGTACTTTTTGTATTTGATGCCGCTGTTTAGCTATGAACGTTATTTTTAGTTTTTCTGTATTCAGCTCTTATGTTGAACGATAATTTAAGAACCTAATGCGCTCATTCAAGGCTCGATGTTTATGGTAAAAATTCTCTTTTATATTAATTTATATTATTATTAACATACCCTTTCGACGAGATTGGCTAAAATAGCTTCTCTTCTACCTAACTTCTGAAGTTATTTAGTGATAGTTTTAAACTATTATATCAAGTAATTTAACTACGATAAACTCATATTTTGAAAAATTAAACAATTGATTCAAACTGCATATAAGTGTTGAATGCTAGTTAAAATATACAAACTAATAGACAAATTAATAGATAAAAAAATACAAACTAGATTATAGATGCAAATGAACTGGAAAGTTTGAGCTGTGGGGAAAAACTCCACGACTAAATGTTTACGAAGAAAAACCCTCGACGTCAGGAAACGCCCACATAAAAAAGGAGGTGCGTAGAAACCGCAAAAACGCTAGTTTTATGTGTATCCCTTATAAACAAGTCAATTTTATATTGACGAACTAATTTGCGATTTCTTACTTCAAGATTACTTCAACTGGTCGCAATCAATATTATCTGCAAGTAACTCGTGCCTCGTTCTCTGTCTCGGTTTCCTATCTGATTAAAAAAATGATGATAAAATGTGTTTAAAGGATACCCTTATTAACTCATAACTGGTAAAAAAATCCAAAGGCCCAATGCTAGTATTCAGATCATGTTTGATACTTATTTTTACATTTACTCAGCTTCCCCATCAATTCAGGAGTAAATCTGTCTCTTCTTGAACGAGTGTAAGCTCATTGTCAATTATTTAAACCTTTTTCTCAGTTGTCACCGCTATTGGAACGATATCTTAGAATTATATTATAAATCAAGTGTGCTGGATCACGCTTAATTTTGAAAACACTTTCTTCTCCCTGCACACGGTGTACAGTACTGGCGCTGTATCTGCGATCAATGGAGAAATAAATCGCGTACTATTCAAACGGAAATAACTTTTCTCCGACGCATTCCGCATTTTGATTTCAGCCCACCGCACACGACGGAAACACTGCGATTTATTATTAATGAGATTCAGTGTTCCTCCGCAAGAGCCAGTGTATCATTTGAATTGAGTACTACGCTAAGACGTCCTAACTTAGTCATAGACACATTAGGCTCATTTTTCCCTCTTCGATATTCAATTTGCGATTCTCCTCCCCATAATCCCGTTCCTATTGTTATTTGTTACGTCTGGAGGTTGCGATAACAACCGGTTACGATCCGCGCATCCGATGCTGCAGGAATTAATTTCGAGAGCTCGTGAAAGAGACATGCTTAGACTGCAACTCAGAACGATTAATCTGCTAGCAGTAAATCCTCACTCAAGACATATCTCCGCCGCTGCCATCGATCCTCGCAAATTGAATTTACTCGCAGTTACACGCACGTCCCATTCGAATCCGACTGTTTTTTATTTGCCGCCGTCCTTTCTTCTTCCACGCAAACATTACCCTCGGACTCGTGCCTTTTTCGGATCGCTTGCCTTTTGCGGACCTGTCCCCCGTCTCCGTCTTCCTTTTTGCATTTGCATTCCTCCGCCTTTCTTCGCTGCAACAAGTCGAGAGCGGTTGCTCTATCCTTTAAGGTGCATTTCATCAACCTCACATCCCGTCTGCTAAGGCGTATCCCCAGGGCCGGCCCGACAATGCAAGCGAACTAAGAATTTCTTGAGGCGGCAATATTTACTGGATGGAGTTTATCCTCATTATCCTTATTATGTCTTTCATTCTTCAAAGTTTAATTATAGATTTTCCATAAATACATTCTAAATTTACATGTATGAATATTTCGTTTATAAGGCTAAGGAATGAAGAAACCGTCAACAAAAATAAATGAAGTATCTATTTCATAAAATAAATTTGATTCGTGATATATGCTGAATTAGTATGCGTTTTTATCTTCATATTTTATGTTCAATGGTTATATTTATCAGTGATTAGAGCGGTATTGATTTCAAAAATGTTTACCAGGGAGGGAACCTCGGAAGGTTCTTCTCTTGGGTTACCTAAATACCTTAAGCCGTTCCTTATGTATCCGCAACAAGGGATTCCAAAATATTAATTTTCAATTACACGTGCAATGTAATAATCATTTATGAAACATTCTGGCACTCGGTAACTTCAAGAAATGCCTTTTAATAGTAAATCACTTCTTATAGATTATTCAGAATTACAGAAGTCATAAAAGGGGTTGAGCGATGTATATAAATTTACGTATCATTCGTAATCATATTTCTCTCAATCATATTCTTTTATTATTAGCTTTACAATTAAAGAACGCCATTATGCAAGGTCTTTGGAAACATTTTGATTCTTCTGTTTTAGAGATAGCATTGAAAGAGGGAAGAAAAGAAAGCTTATTGAAACAAATTATTGTCACTATTCAAGATCATATTCGCCAGTCAGTGTGTGAATAAATTATTCAGAATAGAAAATGCTACTTATTTTCGGCTCTCAATACTCGGTCGTATACCCCAAACTGTCGAGTAATTGGGAAATGTCACGAGATATCAAGTACAGGAGTACTCGATTCTGGAACATGGATACCCTACCTGCAAATTGATACCATATGCGGATACTAGCAAAAGCCATCGGCCAAATTGAACTTTCTTCTTTTCTCTTTTACGCTTACATCTGCTGTATTTTTTACGTCTCTCTTTCTTTCGCAAAAACTCCGAAACCGTACTTACTTCCGAGGTTTCTAAGTAATTGGGAAAGAAAGTTTTTATTCCCGTCGATGCAGTGACTTTTCAAGGATTGATCTCCCCTTTGCTTTTAAGGGACTGTGACGATATTCATATATTCATAAAGTTGCTGTCTCTTTTCATATGGGAATATTTTCCTTGACGAATTTGATTCGCGGCTTGAAAATAAATTTGGATAGACCCGATGCCTTCTCTGACCGGCTATTTGTCTTGATTCCGAACCAGTCTCAGATCTGTCAAGTTATTTTTTAGCTATCTATATCGCCAATAAATATAAGTACGTCTAGAATGGTGATATATATTCCTTTCGAAATGTTCAACTTATGATGAAATGTCAACGAGCGGAAAGGAAATGAAAGGGAGTTGCTTGATGGATCTCTGTAGCTTTTGCTGAGTAGCCCTGTCGTCAATCTTGCTTTGGCAAGTTTCTATCTTCATCATCTTATTGTTAGTAGACAAGGATTGAATGGTAAATTGTAATATTTTGAAGTAAATATTGTAAAATTAATTTTTTCCTTAATGATCAGAATAAAGCCTTGCAGTTGTTTGATCCTGAAACTAATAAATATTTTTTCGGTAATACTTCAAAAGTGGTCCCTCAGTCATAACGTATTGGCAATGAAATGGCAATTACTGACGATTTATAACTTTCCCCGTGCATTAAATTAATTAATTAATTAGAAGTATTAAATCCTTATGAAATGGTGTATTTGTGGTGATTCTTAAGGATATTCTCATGGTTTTCATAGTTATATGACAACATAACTCCTATGATTATTGAGTAAATTTATGTTGAAATTCTCAATGATTTTTTATCAAGGAAGAATTTTATATAGATTGTTTAATGGTGAAATTACGTTATGAATATACTATAGAATCGTGCACGGGGTCTCAGAAAAATGAGGTCTTCAAACACTAATTTTCATCTTGAAGTAATATTTCGTTTGGAAATTTCTTGTATATTTGGAAATTATAGAGTATCACATGAAACGCGATTTTAAAAAAATAGATTTTCTAACCAAAAAAGTAATAAATATTTCAAATTTTTAATTTGTGAACAGAGCAAAGATAGCAGCACACTTTATAATTAGTTAGCAATCTGATTCCGGATGCACATAAATGAAACGCTGGAAAACCACTCTTTTGCCGTTTACAGTAATCTCAATGTAGTAACTTCGCGGATTTATTTTCGCTACCTACTCAGCGTTTCCCGGAATGAGCTAGCTATCCGACGGGAAACCTAACATTCGAAGGAGGAAAAGAAAGTTTCGCGCCAGAAGAAAAAAGAAACGGACGAAATTTGAGTGCCTAACCATATTTCATTAAAGGAAGAGCGACTAAAAAAATATTCTCTCAACTTCCTCACTTGTTGCATTCATCGGTACGAATTCATTTCCTAGAAATAACATAAATCACCCAAAGTTCCATCTTTCTCTATTACGTTCTTTCCTCGGATTTGAATGTAGAATTCGCGGACGTAGCTTCGCGTTGGGAGGATCTGATTAATTATACACCTTTTGAATCAAAATTTTCGAACGAGAAAAATGAAGAGGAAATCTCAACCAGCTCATGATCACGATCGCGCTCACTCACTCACTGCTTGGGATCCCCAATCGCCAGCGGCGCAATTTATATTTCTCTTCGTTTAAATTTCTATTCAATCCGCTACCGTTCCACTGTCTGCCCCCCACTATTCCTAATTTAGGCTCATTGTTCCTCGGAATTATACTTAATTTTAGGGGTAACCGCCCGCGAGGTTTCATGCCCTTTCGCTCTTTGGGAAATACCTCATTGCTTAAGTAATTCGCCAATTGAGCCGGATTAGTATTCGCGACCTCTCTCGGATTGCTTTTTATATTTCGTGTGGCGGATGGGATTCGAATAAGGAATACGCCCCGCAATTTTCTAAAGAGGAATATAAATTTAATTTCGGCTGGGCAGAAATTGCGATGTTTTTACTACCGTCGCTCGGTTTTAGACCCAATCCGTATCTTTGCGAACCATATTTTTCGCGCACTTGATATTCTGAAGAATCTCCATTCCCTCTGAAAAAATATAGACGTAATTTCCATGAAAAAGATAGTGGCGGAAGAACCCCGCGGTGATGGCGGTCAGGAAGTTCTCAAAAGAGAATGAGTGACTGGGAAAAGTAACCGGGTGTGAATTTCATACTTAAAGGAATGAGAATGAATTCTAGTTAACCTACGTAAATGTTTTTACGTGATGTCAAGTTAAGAATGTTTTTCAAATTCTGAAACATTTCCAAAATTACGATCTGTTAGTGTCAGTTGTATTTGTGTTGCAAATAGTGAGAGTTATTGTTGGTTATGGTCGATTGGATAAAAGACTATCACTAATATTGGGTCAGTTTTTATAAATGTCTCATTTAAGTAAAATGCTTTTCTATATATGAAAGGAGCCGAAGAAAGCTTGCTGGCTATATCCGTCTAGTTGATAACGTGCCGTATATTCTCTAATGAAGTGCTAAGAAACAGTCGACTCTCGATTTATGACACTCATCTGTTCCACAGACCATCGTATTGCGAACCCAATATCGCCCTGATTTCCGGTAATTCGTTTCAAATCATAAATATTTGATTTGCAATAGTTGTGATAAGTTTTCAGATGTTTAGGGGTTTCACCAATTTAATTGAACATCATACAATGACGTTTCAATTAAAACAATTATTTAATAACGATTTAATAAGGCAAGGATTTCATGGGAGAATCTGCCTGTTGCGAAGCAACATAATGTCCAAAAGATATCGTAGCACGAATCAAAAACCGCAATGTGAGGCGTTATCTCCTAATGAATGTACATCTTCGTGTGATTTTATAGAATTACGAACTTATTTTAAAGCGTAGGTCTAATGTAAGTTGAATTCCACGTTCCTAGCCTCTCAGACATCTTGACAGTGCCGAATTTTGAATGCTTAAATCCTTTTCTGTAGTCAGGCTTAAAAAATGAACATTTCGCTAATGGAGGTTCTGGTGTAAATCACAGAAGCTGAGTTTTTTTTTCTCGGTAAGCCGCGAGAATCTCTTCTTGAAGGTATAATAATTGTAGTCGGAGTTAAAACTAAGCCAACTTTTCATTCAAATTATCCTTTTCCCAGCAAAGGATTTATTCGACTTATACACTGAAAATACATTTCACTCGCAATATTTCTTTTCGTGGTTTGCTCGTTATTAGTCTTATTTTTTCCATAAAACTCTTATATATTAATATCCACGCATATATTAGGGATGTACCTGCCTTATCTTTCATTTTTTTCTACGCACTTCTCTTTAATATCTCATTCAGCATATCCAGCTTTCTTTCTCGTGGTTTTCCTCTCGTTTTCTTCCCCGCAAATTCTTCTTATGCACTAATGTAGTCATTCTGCTTCTTTCCGTTCTTTCTATGGTCTAAACCTACATAAATACCCCTTTCGCAGTGATCTTGCTGCCTATGATTTTGTCATTCGATTCGTTACTGAGTTTGTATCTCCGGTTTTGGATACGTATGTACACCTCTCATATAATACTTCATGAAAGCACTAATTTCACTCACATCCTTCTTCTGACACTCATCGGAGTTATCATGCAACAAAATGGGAGTAGGATCGTTATATACAACCATTTTTGCCTATTTCAACTACTCCTCACCTTTCATCACTGACTGATTGACATATCTTATTTGTTTCATCAGCCTACACACCTTGTACAGACAAGTATAGATATAGGAAAGAGAAAAATTAAAATAAGGGATGTTTAATACAAACAATTGATATAGTTGTTAATATGTCGGAATCCATGAATGTAATCGGTCCTGATTATTATTTTTGGTAGTTGAAACCGGCCTCATATTAAAATATTTCTTCTAGTCATCTTTCCTCTTTACCGGCCGCTATCAGTTCGTTATCTCTTCGTCCTCAATATCCCAGGTTCGAATCTCGGCTAATCAGATTTTTCTAGTTAGTGTCTGGTTATTAGTTTTGCCAATAATAATATTAATAATAAAATTAATGTAATTGGGATTTTCCACTTTCCATTAAAAAAATTATTATCATAACTGATTGTCTTTTAACCCATGTAATACATCTTCCTTTCTGTTGCTTTCAATTTACCTCCCATCTAATAACTCTTTATTTTAAACTTATATAAGGCGTAGGGTTGGATGTTGGAAGATACTTATATTTAGGCTTATCATACGTTCCTTTATGACCGGAACTACCCCGGTTTAAATTACGTATGTTACGCGCTTTTTTTCCAGTTGACTTGGTTTGTTGTAGTAACTCCTAGATAGAAGATAATGCGAGGTAGTAAGGTTTAGTGACGAAAACTATTCAAACGCTAATTTTCTTTAATTTGCAACGTTGCATTTTCTTATAGCGTTTAAAAAACTAATATATTTGAAAATCCGGCTAACTTCTAGGGCAATGTCTCGGTTCAACCACATCATCAAGTCCGGTATTTTTCAAGAATATGGTAACCCTACTTATAAATCTGTCTCACCTCTATTTAAGACATTTTATTATTATTATTATTAAAATCCTTACTCGAAATGGTCTTGTTGGTCTTGCAGTTATGCAAAAGTAATTTTTTGTTTTAAGTTTTCTAGAAAACGGTAAATCCGTAGACGGATAATAATTTTATGGAACCGTAAAACTAAATCTTCCAAGACCACTGTGACAGCATTTTTTGTCCTGAGTATCGGCGTGGACGAGAAAAAAGTGAAAGGAGAGACGAAACGAGTTCGGAAAAGGAGGAAAAACTCATTGAAATTATGAAGGGTTTGAGAGGACTACAATGTTTGAAGCCGGGATGATTGAAAGCATTTTATCAATTTAATGGGAAAGAAACTCTGGGAAGTCCGTCTCCGCGAGATCCGTGACGTGAAACACGATTTGGGGATTGTTTTCGAGATTTTTTTGCCCTCCTCATTCGATTCAGAACTCGGATCCTTGAATCGACCCTCTTGCACAATGTTGTACCAACGTTAAGGAAGGCATAGCGGGGGACTGATATGACGAAGCAAAAAAATTCGAGTACAAAAAAGGAGAATGGGAGGATCGAACCGGTCGAGAGAGGGATTTATGAGTGAAGGAAAGGGAGGAAAAAGCGGAGGGAAAAAAGGAAAGGGTGAAAGTTAAGGATGCGAATAAGATGAGGGAAAGCGGAAGAATTCCAATGAGGGACGTGAAGATTGAAGGAAATTGAGTCGGAGAATGGGATTTTCTAGGAGAATAGAGGGCGGGGGTGAAGTATTTTCGGAATGGACGTAAGGAAAGTGATATAGAGCGGTGGTTAAATGGGGTTGGAGGGAAATAAGCAAGAAATAAGGATGGAAATATAGGTCGGGAGCATGGGAGAGGGTAAATGAATGAAGTGGTAAGGGAGTGGGGTTGGATAGGAAATGGATGGGGTTTGAAAAGTGAAGGCGGAATAATTTTCGGCGAAGTATTCGAAGCCTGCCGGCGAGTTCCAAATGCTCCGGAGAAGAAAACCTCCGAAGTTGGGAGTCTTCATTGAATATGGATTTAGAGCTCGGCAGACGGTGATCAAAGATGCTAGGGCGTGGTTTTCTCCTAAACTTGTGACTGGCCGACGATACAATTCCCTTTTATTTTCCTAACCCTTCTCCTCAGCCGCTCCCGATACGCCGCATTTCAAACTAGAAAAGAAAGCCGTTATGGGGCTAATGGTGAACCTCATTTGTCGTCCACGCGAATAACTTTTTTGCCATACATGCGTAATTTGGGTAATGATAGGAGATTCCTGGCAGATTTCATTGTGCGGATTTGAATTTCCCATTCGGTGCCTCCTTTAATTTTTTTTTGGAAACCAGAATACGGTCCAATGTGGCAGAGTAGCAAATTATGAAATCCTTCCTTTTGGTGCGCTGTATGATTTATCGTTCCAGTCAGTTTCAGTTTTGAGTTTTCAAGGGAGGAAGCTTGGTTTAAAGATTTGCTTACGTTAAATACAATCCTCACTGAATTTTTATCGAAATTCTTTCCCTTGCTAAATAGGAATTAAAGTCATTTATAGCTTTCGTTCTCCCGAATAAAAGAATTAAGAAGCTGTAAAAAATTGTTTGTATAATTTTTGTTTTCTA